>PVKC010033733.1:0-13889 GCA_004027635.1 Crocidura indochinensis | reverse complement strand
GTTTTGCTTTGTTTTATTTATTCACTTACTTTTATCTGTTTTTGATATTATTTTCCTTCTCTTTTTTCTTCCACCTTTTTTTCTTCTTTCACTCTTGTGGATATTATTCGGTGATTTTTAAATCTCATTTGCTTTAAGTAGTTGATACCAAATTTTTCCTTCTCCTTTTCTTAACCTTTTTATCTCAAACAGAATAGCACAACTTGAAGCATTCAGACTCATAAATAGAGGGGAGAAAAGGATGTTACCAGTGCCAGTCATATGACCATGCAGTGTAAATAAAAAATGATCAGACTGGAACACCAAACAGAATAGATACCCGACCTACAACCAGCTGCTAAGTGGAACAAGTTACACTAGTATTCTGGGGGGGGGGGGAGCGGGAGAGCAAAGGAGGGAGATATGGGAGACATGCTGGAAACAGGAGTGGAGGGAGGACAACATTGGTGGTGGGAATGCCCTTCATTCATTGTCACTATGTACCGTAAATAATTCTGTGTAATGAACTTCAGTCACAATAAAAATTTAAATTAAAAAAAAGTACAGCAAAAAAAACACTACACTCTTTTTTTATAATTTATTTTTCTTCTTTAATTTCTTTATTTATACACTATGATTACAAAGTTGTTCATGATTAAGTTTGTGACTTAAAGTGTATAACATCCTACACCAGTGCACGTTTTCCATCACCAGTATCATCAATTTCCTTCCCATCCTTCCCCTTGCCTGCCTCTGAGCAAACATTTTACTTCTCTTTCTTTTTTTTTCCTTTTAGACATTATGTTATACACCATTGTTAATGAAGGCTAATTATGGATATCAATTTATGTCCTTTCAGTTGTTCTTATCCAGTGTGATCAATTTCAACTATCATTGTAATATTGGTCTTTTCTCTACCCTAACTGCACTTATCCACCTTTTCTGGAAGCTTCCTACCATGGACTGGTACTCCAGACCCTCATCTCTATAGTCTCTGGATATTATTACCATGCTATCTTCTTTTTCCTTATATCCTTATATCCCAAAAGAGTGAGATCATTCTATGTCTTTCCCTCTTCCTCTGACTTATTCAGTCATCATAGTATTCCGAATATAAATCCATGTATAAGCAAATTTTATTATTTCATTTTTCCTAACGGCTGCATAGTATTCCATTGTTTAGATGTACTATAGTTTCTTTATCTACTCATCTGCTCTTAGGCACTTGGATGTTTTCAGATTCTGGCTATAATGTCGAGTGCTGTGATGAACATAGAACTGTAGAGGACTTTCTGTGTGGTGTTTGGAGATCTAGGATATATCTCTAGGAATGGTATTCCTGGATCATATGGCAGAAATATATCTATTTCTACTTTGTTTGGGATTTTTTGAGGAATATCTATAATGGTTTTCCAAAAAGACTGACTAGTCAACATTACAACCAGCAATGAATGAGAGTAACTTTTTCCTCTGCCTTCATGCCAGCACTGGTTTTTCTTTTTCATTTTTATGTGTTCCATTTTCTGTGGTTATGAGATGATTTTTGCATTAATTTTATGTTATGTTATTTTAGAATATGTATATAGTACAAATAACAAAAACTTTGATTAGAAATAATATGCTCCTAACTTATGAAAAACAAGGACAGAAAACCAGATGCAGTGATTAGGTAAAGGCTTGTTTGAGCACAACGAGAGCAGGTTTAATCCCAGAAATCTGGAAATATTAGCTATGAATCTTACTCATAAAAAAGACAGAAGGGTCTCATGGTGGGACGGTATCAAAGTAGACTACAGTCCCTTCACAATTTACATGGAGACAGGCAGAAAACATCCAACAGATTTGGAAAATATGTGCAAAGTCTAACTACTTCTCACCACTTTCCCTAAAAAAGTCACTATCACCTGTATCATGAAAGCAACTTTGACTCCACAGACTGAAACTTCTTGTTTTAGTGTTTGTTATCAACCTGATGTCAAAAGTATATATATCACATCAAATCACAATTTTACTTTATTCCAAATTTTATAAAGGCATCTTATTTCACTCAAAGAAAAATTAAAGTTTTCTAATATCCCAACTTCTAAATTTTGTTCCTTACCATTTTCTCAGAGACCATCAGATATTCCATCCTGTTTTGCAAATCTCCTCCCTTAGACCTTCTCCTCTCTTTACTTTCATCTCTGCCACTGTATCCTCTGAACCACAACTCCTACTTCTCAAATTTCTGTATGAGAATCACCTATTCATGAGGCTTCTCTTTAGCTTCCAGGTTAACATGTCTGCTACTCCCTTGCCACACCCACATCCAGAATTGACAGTTTCTTTTTTTTTTTAATGGATTTTGAGTCACACCTGGCACTGCTCAGGGGTTACTCCTGGCTCTATGTTCAGGAATCGCTCCTGGCAGTCTCAGGGGACCATATGGAATGCCGGGATTCAAACCGCTGTCCTTCTGCATGCAAGGTAAATGCCTTACCTCCATGCTATCTCTCCAGCCCTGACAGTTTCAATACTTTTATTAGCACTTATTTCATATTATATATCACTTCCAAAGATACAATATAATTTACTTATTGTGTTTACTGCCTAACTTCTTTCACCATAACCCTTACATGTAAATCATAAAATTAGGAATCTTTGCTTTATTTTCCAATCTACGATGCCTAGCACTTTGTGGGTGCTCCAAATTAGTAAATATTGAAAGAAGGCTAATCATAAAACTAATTTGGGAAAAACAGCAAAAAAAAAAGTTACCATGCCTTTATGGCATGCCCCTGTACTATGAAACTACTTCAATAAGAGTCAGTACTACGTATTCATGTATTTAATAAATATTTTATTATAGCTTTTCTATGCTGGTACTTTTCGTGGTTGTGAGGATATGTCAGTTAAAAAAAATAGCCTCAAGGAGATTGAATTCTAGTAAGGAAGACAGAATTAAGCTAAGTGTGTAAGTTATTTAGAACATTAAATATTAAACATTAAATAAACATAAAGCAGTCAAAGATACCAAGACTATTATTATGCATACTAAGAAGAAAATGAGATAATATATAACAAAAATGCATACAAGTATAAGGCAGTGGTTAAAATGCTCTACTATTTTAAAAGTTGCATCTTTCCTCTATTAAATATTTACTCAAAGCAAAGAAGGCTTCTGACTCTCATGAACTCACTGCCTAAGTGTTTGTGGTTTGGCAGTATTTTCACTGCAGACTTCTAGTTAAAATGCACCAAGAGTGCACTCCTTCCCATAGACAGATGGTGCATGCTCACCAGAAAGGTGCAGCATGCAGAGCCACACATACTTTCAATAATTTCCACACACAGAAGCAATATCTTGATAGTGGCAGTATATAGAGAAGGTACATAAACTAGCCCCACAGACTCATAACTATTTTTCCAGATATACATAGTATTTCATACTCTTCAAAAGAGTAAAAAACTAAATAGTTATATCTATGCAAGAAAATCATTTCTCAAACTTAATGACTTCAGTTTCCTTACACTCCCTTATTGGGGTTGCTATAAATAGAAACTCAATTGTTGAATTCTGGGTCTTAAATATTATGTTCTAAATATATGTTCACTCAGACATCTTGCCAGTCTACTTGCTGGTAAGTGAACACCAACTTCTACTTTTTACAAATAAAAAAGATTCTTGTTTATCGCCTCTAAAACTGTGTGTGACCATGATTTTCCATTTTTTTGGCTTTGGCCATCATGGTAGTTCTCAGATCTTCCATTCTCAGAGGGTAGTCATCACATCTCAGGCTTAGTTTTCAGGGATCGCTCTCAGTGGGTTTGAAGAATGCTATGAGGTTCCAAGGATTGAACCTGGATTAATCACATGCCCAGCAAGTAACATATTTACTGTACTATCTCTCTAGCTCCCACCATATTACTTTCTTTGAATAATAAAAGTGAACAGCAGTTACAAGAATTACTATTTGTGGAATATCTAATGAGCATACTAACCTGCTCTTTTCCTAAACTGTATACTTTAGAGATTCTCATGATCTGAACAATTGACATTTTTTTCTTTCATTTTTAATATCAGACTGAGCCTCTAAATAAGCAATATAACTATCAATATACTTGTATTATAAGGAAAAATGTTTAATTTTTAAGTCGCTGGTATTTTTTAGATGTTACCATAGCATGACATAGTTTGATTAGAACCACAAAATAATCTGTTTTATGTTTTATGAATAACATTTTTCTTTGGGAATAATGATACAAAAATGTAGGTGTGTTTAATGAGACAATAAGGCTTTTAAAGTAAGGGTATTTATGCTCGTATACAAAATACCTGAACTGCTGGTTTCTATCTGGGAACCTGAACTCTAAAGAGGCAAAATGTAGAATGTATCAATATATCTCAAAAAGATTTATATCAAGTTTCTCAAGAATGTAAGAGGTTAGTCTATAAGTTAGCCTATATGACTTTTAAAAAAATAGGTATAGCAATAAAAGGTTATGAGGAATGAAAATAGAAAAATTGTACAGGTACACCTTCTGTTGTTTCGCCATCACTTAAAATGAACATGAAAGTAACATCAATAACTGAGAGACAAGAGGACTGTCATCCATGCAACAGAAAAATCAATGATGCAATAACATTTGTGAAATTAGCTGTAGAGTGGTTGACAGCTATTAACACTTTCTATGGTTAAATGAAGATTAGCCTCAGAGTTATTTTAGAGTTTTATTTATAAAATATATGCCTTTGAGTTTTGGCAGGGTACTTAACAGATGCAATGGAAAATAATGGTGGAGCTATGTATCTAAGAATTGATACCACGGAGGCACTAACACCAAATTGAATGGATTGCTACCAGATTATTGATAATCTCCTAGACTAGAATAATAAATTAAAAATTTGTGCTTAAAACATAAATATTTATATAACCAGTCAAAAGTATCTGGACTATGTCATAAATTTAAATTAAACAATAAATATACTGGGTATTTAAATCAAATCCTTTAATGGCAACTTGAGGCTTTAACAGTAGCAAAATAAAATGAAAATTGAAAGGATGCCAGACCAAAATAACTTTTATATTATATTTTCATAATAATTTTTGAAATTTCTATAATAATACAATACCAATACCAACCATACATCAAATTGCTATAGACTTCTCAGCCCCACTTTCATTAGTAAATTCAGGAGTAGACAATGGGTGCAATGTCTACAAAGGAATTTTTATCTCTGAGGTATAACTTCCATCAGAACTCACAAGTAGGAACCTGAACTAGCTTCAGTTTACACAGAAAAGATAGATGGAATCGAGCCCACTTAGTTCATGGCTGCCAGCCCTCTTCGTCTCCCTCCCACAGACAGGAAACCTGGCAGCTCCCCTGTCCCTTCCTGTCATTCTCAGTAGACTAAGGAGTAGACAGATGCAGGAAGAGACAGACAGCCAAGACTGCCAGAGCATTTGCCACCTTCACACTTGCCACTACAGCTTCCCTCTTGACTCTAGTGTCCAGCATTCCTCAGGAGCTCTTGCTGGGTTCAAGACTAAAAAAAAAAAAGAAAAGAAAAGAAAAGAAAAGAAAAGAAAAGAAATAAGCACCTGATCAATGTGAGCAATGAACCTCGCAGGAACCTGAACATCACTGAACAATCAGAACTTTATCTGAAGCAACAAGAAGATTATTTGCCCTCATCAAATGATCTTAACTTTGAAAAAGAATTGAGAGTTAGGTTACATTTTGTACTTTACTGAAATCTGCTTTAACAAGTTTAAAAGATTATCAATAAGAGAAAAAAGGGAGTGAGAAAAGCGATAAAAAAAAATAAAGATAGCACTGATGGACTTTTCCAGGGTCCCCAGAGAAAAAAATTCCCAGTGTCAGGCAGTGACATGGGCCCAGGCAAGCATTTTAATTGACAAAAAACATCTTGGCATCATGGTCTACTTCCCTTACTAATATATGTCCCAAATGATCCTAGCACAAACTGTCAAAACATGTCCAACTTTCCTCTACTTTTGTTGATAGGTGATAATACTCGATTCAACCAAATTATAAGTTGGCTGTATCATTGTAAACCAATCCTCAAACAATAATCAAAATTGCATGTAGGGGGTAGAGAGAGGGCCCTGGAGGGCATTGGTAGTGGGAATGTTGCACTGGTGAAGAGGGGTGTTCTTTTTTATGATTTGAATCCAACTACAAATATGTTTGTATTCATGGTGCTTAAATAAAGATATTCTTTTTTAATGTATGCTAGGATTTGACGTTATTTCAAAGTAAAAAATTAAAATTGTTATTATTTTTACTTCAATTAAAATGTTTTCATAAAAATTGAGAATAAAATCCTCCAAATCAAATACACACTCGAACGAGTGAGGGATATAGCCCTTCTGTTAAGTAGGACAAGGAAAAATTAGATGATCTGTTAAAACTTCTCACCTAGAGTTGCAAATCTCTTAATATATCAAATCACAGAATTCAAACATAGATACATTATGCTTAATATAAGACACATGTTGTATACTTACTAGAGCTTTCAGAATGGCAATAAAAAAACAATGCAGTAACTATAATACAATGTGATATGTCCTATAATAGTAGTTTCCAGTGTTTCCTAAACACAGAGCAAAAGCAGCATAATTAAAAATAAATATAGAAAAACCCAAACATCTCTGAACTGAGCAATCAAATTCAACATATTATATTTCTACAAGAGAATATTATTTATTCCTAGAAAGGAAGACTACTATTGATCCCAGCTATCTTTTAGATAAGAAGCCAGCCATAATGCATAATTCAGTATAAATTAAATTCTACTAAGAGACAGAGAGAGAGTGAGTGAGTGAGAGAGAGAACAAGTTATTGACTGTCATGGGGTGGAATGTGATGGAAGAAATGGTAAATAATGGGTAAGAAGATTCTTTGGGAATAATATGTGATCTCCAATTAAATCATTATTTTAAAACATTGTAATTATACAAAAAAAAACTTAACTATTCTTTTGAAGGGTGAATTGCCTATCATTTGTGTTTCCTTTCAAATAAAAAAATTTAAAGGAAAACTCACTATGTCTTTAATCTTTAGCAAAAGTTGACCAGCCTGGACATCAAGTATCTTCTAAGTATCCAAGATCCTTAGAAGAGTGCACATTTGCCTTTTGGCTATTTGTATTTCTTCTTTGACAAAGTGTCTGTTCATTTCTTCTCCCCATTTTTGATGGGGTTAGATGTCTTTTCCTTGTTCAATTCTGTCAGTGCCTTGTATATCTTAGATAGTAGCCCCTTATTTGATGGGTATTGTGTCAATTTTTCTCCCATTATGTGGGTGACTTTTGTATCCTAGTCACTATTTCCTTTGACGTGCAGAAACTTCGCAGCTTAATATAGTCCCATCTGTTTATCTCTACTTCCACTTGTTTAACAGTGCTGTTTCTTCCTTGAAGATGCCTTTAGTCTCAATGTCATGGAGTGTACTACCTACATGGTTTTCTATATAAATGGCCAAAAGGCATATGAAAAAAATGTCCCACATCAGAAGCAAACCAAAAGAAAAAAGAGATACTATCTCACATCACAGAGAATGACACACATCACAAAGAACAAAAACAATCAGTGCTGGCAGGTATGTGGAGAGAAGGGTACGCTCATTCATTGTTGATGGGAATGCCATCAGCCCCAATGGAATACAATATGGATATTTCTCAAAGAAAATTGAGCTCCCATATGATCCAGCTATATCATTCCTACGGACATACCCTAGGAACACAAAAATACAACACAAACATGTCTTCCTCATACATATATTTCTTGCAGTGTTATTTACAATAGCCAGACTCTAGAAACAACCAAGGTGCCCATCAACAGATGAATGGCTAAAGAAACTATGGTACATATACACAATGGAATATTATGCAGCCATCAGGAGAGATGAAGTCATAAAATTTTCCTATGCATGATTGCACATAGAAACTATTATGCTAAGTGAAATAAGTCAGAGTGAGAGAGATAAACAGAATAGTCTCACTCATCTATGGTTTTTTTTTTTTTGGTTTGTGGGTCACACCCGGCAGTGCTCAGAGGTTACTCCTGGCTCCATGCTCAGAACTTGCTCCTGGCAGGCACGGGGGACCATATGGGGCACCGGGATTCGAACCGATGACCTTTTGCATGAAAGGCAAACGCCTTACCTCCATGCTATCTCCTGGGCCCCAAGGGTTTTAAGAAAAATTAAAGACATTATTGTAATAATGCCCAGAGACAACAGTGATGAAGTCTGGAAGAATCAGCTCTCAATGTGAAGCTCAGCACAAAGAGTGATGAGTGCAGTTAGAGAAACAGCTACAATAACAACTATCATGACAATGGCAATGAGTGAGAGAAGTGAATGCCTGTATCAAATACAGGTGTTTAGAGGAGGGATATGGGGGACATTTGATGATAGGAATGTTGTACTATTGAAGGGAGTGTTTGTTTATGACTGAAACCCAACTACAATCATGCTTGTAATCATGGTGCTTAAATAAAGAAAGAAGAAGAAGAAGAAGAAGAAGAAGAAGAAGAAGAAGAAGAAGAAGAAGAAGAAGAAGAAGAAGAAGAAGAAGAAGAAGAAGAAGAAGAAGAAGAAGAAAGTGCACATTTTGGTGAGGAATAGGCATTGACAGAATAAAATGAACCATTTTGCAGCCTCTTGTTAATGAACATGGCTTCTTAACCTGAAGATTATTGTTTCGTAATTGTTATTTTAATAGTCAGAAGTAATACCCATACAAGCATCTGCTATAATATATATATATATTTACAATGAGTAGTTACCATCCAAAAAATGTCAGAGAATTTATAGATACCTTCACCACTAGGATGAGGCTTTACTAATCCTTCATCAAGCAAAAGATGCGTTCAGAGGTACACTGTCCTGGGTCATGATAACCAAAAGCAGAACTTATAAAGATAGGATTATAATAGAAGGAAATACACAAAGCCTATTAATCAGAGTGGTTTTTTTTCTCTTCATTGTATAGAGCACTATATATTTATTTTTTGGTTTGTTTTCTATTTGATTTTTAGGTCACACCTGGCAGCACTCAGGGGTTACTCTTTGCTCTATGTTCAGAAATCGCTCCTGGCAGGTTCAGGGGACCATATGGGATGCCTAGATTCGAACCACTGACCTTCTACATGCAAGGCAAATGCCTTAGCTCCATGCTATCTCTCTGGCCCCCTAAAAGGATATTTCTTAATTAAATGAACATCTTCATTTATCTTGGAGGTTCCAAATTCTTATGTCATACCTAGTTTTGTATATTTCCTCTTTCATTTGGGATTCTATGTTTTAGCCAATTAATGGAAAATAAATCTTCAATAACCAAATACTAAAATAAATATTAAATTGTGTGAATAAAATGATATATTATTTTACTCTTATGTAGTCTATGAATAAAATAATAAAGTAAATAAAATAAAAATTAATCTGTAGGGCTAGAGCAATAGCACAGCAGTAGCACGTTTGCCTTACAAGCTGCTGACCAGATCCGATCTCAGTTTGATCCTCAGCATTCCATATGGTCCCCGAAGCCAGGAGAGATTTCTGAGTGCATAGCCAGGAGTAACCCCTGAGTGTCACCAGATGTGGCCCCAAAACCAAAAAAAAAAATAAAAACCTTTAACCTATGAAGTCAATTTGTAATTGCCATAATAAAATGGGATGATGGGTAAATAAAACAGGGGGAAATGGACACCTGGTGAAGAACAGAATAACATTTTTAGTATTGAACATAATTTAGTATATACATATGGTTATTTTTAACACTAAATGTGTTATAGTTATATTAGTTCAATTAAAACATACTTTATATGTGATGCTGGTAATTGTTAATTAAAACCACAAGTGTAGTTAACTGCACTATATTGATCTTGTTATAGAACGCATACTTAAGAAAAGAGTGCTTTGTAACAAATTTGTTTTATCACAGATCATACTACAATTTTCACATATAGTAGGAAAATGGAAAATACTTAGTGAAATGGGGACAGCATTATATAATAGACTAGCATCTGGCTAAAAAATTATAATGCATGTTGTATAAGTTGTTCTTTATTACCAATGAAGATCCACTAAAAGCTCTTTGATTTAATTCAAACCTACCTCTCCAGCATCATCTTTAGTCTGTGTACACAAATAAATAATATTTGGAGTTCTCAAAATACTCCTTGTCTTTTCCTGCTTTTATGCCAATATTATATATTGTATATATTATTTCTTTCTGTATATCCACTTGCCATATTTCTCCACCTCATTCATTTTCACATGTCACATAAGAATCAGCTGCAGTGTCATTCACCTCAGGAAACTTCTTTGATTTTCAGCCTCCCTCATTCTTGCGTGTTGGCATGGTTAGAGACCATGTTGAGATCCTTATCTAGTTAATGTCACATAAAATGAACTTCTTAGTAATGTCTCTTCTATCCTATTGGTCAGTTCCTAGAAAGTAAAATCATAACTTTCAAATATATTTGCTATTTCATAGTGCAGTGTCAGGCATTTAGTAAACATTTACTAAGAACACAAATGAATGCGTAGGTGAATGAATGATAACTATAGTTACCATTTCACTGACCAATTATAACTACCAATATCTAAATTTTCCTCAAAACTTGAAAATTCAAGTTAAATAATTAAATAATTATGTTTAGTAAAGATCACTATTTACTTTATTTAAACAAAGCTCAATATTATCATTGCATACAATTATAATAAAGTTAATCCAATGCATACTTAATGCTATGAGTAATTGTTATAGTATCATAAGCTCATTGGGTATAAACTCGAACATTTACTATAAATAAATATGAGTAATGTTACTTTTATTTAAGGCAAGCATATCAGATGGACAGAAAGAAGAAAATGAACTGCATAGAAAAATAGGATGCCGTTCTTGATTTCTTAACCAGGAGATGAAGTTGTTTCTGAGCAGAAGCATGCAATATTCTGCACTTTCAAGAGATAAAGGCTACACTTTGTCATTCTTATTTATTTGTTGGTTTACTCACTGGTCCTATCACTTGCCTCAAGGAAGAAAGAGCTGAAGTCATCATATCTATATATGTCTTTCCTCCTCATTCTCTTCGATTAGACTTTCTTTTTGAAGCCCAAATACTGAGACTACTTAGTAGCATTTACAAAAAAAAAAAGGAACAAAGCATCTATTCTGGCATCAAAATTGCTATGGTCTATAGGGAAGCATATAAAAAACACAACTAGAAAATTCTAGAAACTCAGAAGGAAAATATCAGAAACTCTGTACTGAAATCTAAATATCATTTTGTTTATTCTCCCCATTTCACTCTCAGGTAAATATTACTATAACATACTTCCTTTATTTGACCAGGTCATTCACTTGGTCCCAGAAACTATGGAAGCTATGGAAACATAGTAACATTTTTCATAGTAATACGTAATAGGCATTGTAATATGCTGCATAGTTATACATTTAACATTTCATTTCCTAGTGCAGGTGCTTTCCAAAGGAGTAAAAGTCATGTAATTGGATTAAAAATGGAAAATAATCAAAGTTTTAGGGTGGTTATCACAAAGAATTACTCAGTAAGTTTCTTAGAGAACATAACTAAATATCCAGAAAGATAGGAAAGAAGCAGGAAAGGGAAAGGAGAACACAAAAATGGAATTGGCTGTCTTCTTCCAGATTAAACTTGAATAGTGAAAACTGATTATTTTGCAAAAAAAAAAAAACATTTTTCTAGATATCATTTTAGGATAATATACATAATGCTTGGTAAAAGTGTCACCTTTCAAAATACAATTGTCATTAAAATGAGCTAAATGAACAGATTTACTCTCTATTCAGTGATACAATGTATTTCAAATTAGTTATAGGCATCTGTCATTTTTATACTTTAAATTGATTCTCAACAAGATTTTGTATTAAAATACAAGTTCCATAATTATGATTTGACATGAATAAAATTCTTTAAAGTATATTTACTGCAGTTTTTAGCATAAAACAGTCATTCTATTTAGTTCACTTAAATAATTTTTAAATTAGTTTTATGCAGACTCGGTAGTTGGGGTATAATTTGGACTCTCACACATCTTAATTCATTTGGGATCCAATTAAATTATTTGATAGTCCAAAATGCTTATCTTCTACTCATTCACTTTTCCCATCCCAACAGTCAATCTCTTATTTATATCTACAATGTAAGAAAGGAAGTTAGGTCAATTAAATAAGGTGCTGGAAGTGTAATCAAATGAATCTGTTTTGTTCCCAAATGACACTCTGCTTTGCATGAACTTTGTGAACTTGTATTCATCAGCGATCATCAGTATATTGGTGTTTTCATTTGATAAAAATAAATATGGTTTTTCAGTAGTCTTATTATTCCCTTGGATCAAAAGGCAGACACTTGAGACAAATTTTGTTACACTGGGAAATCCTGGAGGGCCTCTCTCATGCCATCATACTCAACACTAGCTATTTGTGTCCTCTGGCATACACATTGAATCCAATACTCTAAAGAGAGAATAGACTAATATTTTAGGCAGACTTAGTTTTCTTTTTAAGATACATATAGAGAAAAATAAAGTATAAAGAGTTACTGATACAAGTCATCATTTTGTGTTTCTGAAATATATTGTACTTATTAGGTACATTTAAGTCTTATTTTTTATTCAAAACCCATATGAAAAGTCCACAGAATCGGAGAAGACTCGCACACTTTCTCAAAGAGCCTCCTGAAAAATATGTTATATATTTTTCCTAGTTTGATTTTTACCCTTCATATTTTTGCATTAAGATTTTAAGGAATTTTGCATGTCAAAAAATCTTACTTTACTTTCCTATTCCACACTCTCCAAATTTATTGAATCACAAAATCTCTTTACAAGGATAATAAATAACATCTAAAGGAACAAACTTTGAGAAAGTTTATCATAAAACAAATCACTGAAGATTGAGAATTGGGAATGAGTAATGTGCAATTTTATATCCTATTTTTCCCGAATGAGCCTTTTATTTTGAAAAAGTAGTAAAACCTTTTTTATGCTACAAATAAGAAAAAAAAATGCCACTTCTTATTTTAAAATCATACTTAGCACTTTGATCTATGTCCTCTGAGTGTATTCACATGTGTGTATATAAATTATTCTAATCTGACAAAGGATACAGAATATATAAAATGTCTATAATAAATATCATACAGAACAATAAACCATTGTAGCATTTTCTTTCATCACAGGCGTAAAAAATGTTCCCTGTGTTAGACATTATTAGAAATTGTGCATGATTCTAGTCAATACAGTAAGAAATTAAAAAGGTATAAAACCACTTTAGAAAGGAAGAGATAAAAATAATACAAATTATAAAATATTTTATATAAATCAAGCTACTTTATATATAATTTATATATTATTTATGATTTATATTTATATATAAATTAACTGAAGAGTTCATTTTTTAATGTAGACAATCAGAAATTAGAAACTATAAACATTTTAAAATTGGGGCTAGAAATACAACTTGACAGCAGAGTGAATGTCTTACATGCAGGAAGCTCTGGTAAAATCTTTTTTTTTTTTTTTTTTGTTTTTGGATCACACCCAGCAGTGCTCAGGGGTTATTCCTGGCTCCATGCTCAGAAATTGCTCCTGGCAGGCACGGGGGACCATATGGGGCACCGGGATTCGAACCGATGACCTTTTGCATGAAAGGCAAACGCCTTACCTCCATGCTATCTCCCGGGCCCCCTAGTAAAATCTTCTGTGCTACATGTTTCCATAAGCACAGTATGAGAAATAGCTTCCCATTGTCTGTGGCCAAAATAGCAAACATATAATGAATGGATGGATATATGGACAGATGATGGATGGATGGATGGATGAATACTGGATGGATGAAGGGATGAATAGAG
>PVKC010033732.1:0-13923 GCA_004027635.1 Crocidura indochinensis | reverse complement strand
GAAATTGCTTCTGGCAGGCATGAGGGACCATATTGGATGCCGGGATTCGAACTGGTGACCTTCTATATGAAAGGCAAACGCTATCTCTCCTGCCCCGCAAGTTATTTCTTTGGCCTCTGAATTTTTTTTTTTTATTTTTAGTGTTAGTGAGATTCAACTCCAGAATATCACTGAAGCTCTTTGTGATTTACGAAATTATATAAATTAATGCTCTTACTAATTCTAGTTTTGTTAGGATTATAATCTTTGCCAATTAGGATTTTTCTCTATTATGTTTATAAAAATATAGTAGAGAAGCTTAAAAAGGTAAACAGATGGAAAACTTAGGAAGTAGATGTTTTAGGACTGGCAAGTGACCCCTCTGTCATTAGGAACCTGGCTCTTCCTTTTTTACAGGCACTAATGATTGCTTCCTAGTTCCAGAATAACTGTTGGGATGTAAGCTGTCACATCCTGGAATGCAAGCAGGAAGCTATATTTTAGGAAAAGGGCAGTGAGATTAGTAAAATTTGGGGGGGGGCACATTAATCCTGGGAGATTTGGGGGACCATATGGGTGCCAAAGATCAAATCTGGGTTGCCTTTATGCAAGGCAAACATCCTACTCAGTGTGCTATCTCTCCAGCCCCCAGGAATAGTAAATTTTAGAAGACCACATTGCCACACATACTTTCTAGTAAGATGTTAACTAGAAACCAAGAATGATGCTCCAACTCAGGAGGGGAAATGTCTTTAATAATTAGGGTGGTTTAACATGTTCTTAATTACTATTTTCTTTTTAGATTCTGAAAAGAAATCAACTCTTCTGTCAGAGGAACAACAAGCAACAAGCACTTTAGTAGAAACTATCAGGCAAAGTATTCAACATAATGATGTTCTTAAACCCATTAACCTTCTTTCACAGCAAATGAAGCCAGACATGAAAAGGCAGAGGTAATAATCCATTATTTTTTATTGTTGCCACTAAAAATCTGTGCTTCTAAAAATAGATTTTTGTTTGTTTGTTTGTTTTGGTTTCCAAGCCACATACTTGCTCTGCACTCAGAAGTCGCTCTTGGCAGGCACGGGGGACCATATGGGATCCTGGAATTCGAACTGGCTGCGTTGGCCACATGCCTTACCGCTGTGCTATCGATCCAGCCCCTAAAAATAGATATTCTTAAAAATATGTTTAATTGTAAAAGACAACACAGTCTTCATTATAAAATGCTTTAAAATTGAATTAATGTCTTAAAGTTTTGTGGTTAGGGGCCAGAGAGATAGCATGAAGGTAGAGCGTTTGCCTTCCGTGCAGAAGGACTGCGGTTTGAATCCCGGCATCCCGTATGGTACCCCCGAGCCTGTCGAGTGATTTCTGAGCCTGGAGCCAGGAGTAACCCCTGAGCGCTGCTGGGTGTGACCCAAAAAACAACAACAACAAAAAAATGCTGTGGTTACAAGACTGTTCATAAATGATTGATATTTTTTCAGGGGCACCTTTCCTATTACAAATATCCCCAGTTTTCTTCCTATCCTTCACTCCCACCCCCCAACATTTTTCTTCTCTTTCCTCTCTTCCCCTCTCCTCCCCTCCCCTTTCTTCCCCTCTCCCTTCACTCCTCTAATTCCCTCTTTTCTCCCCTTTCTTCCCCTCTCCCTTTCTCTCCTCTATTCCCCTCTCCTCTCCTCTCTCCTCCCCACTCTCTTCCTCTCGCCCCTCCCCTCCCTCTTCTCTACGCTCCTCCCCTCTATTCCCCTCTCCTTCTTCCCACTCTCCTCTCTCTCCTCTCCTCCCTCTCTCTTTTTCATTTTTGGGTCACACCTGGTAGCACTCGGGTTACTCCTAGCTCTGCTCAGAAACCACCCCTGGCAGACTCAGAAGACCATATGGCATGTAGGATTCAAACCCAGGTCAGCTGCATACAAAGCAAATAATTGCCCTACCACTGTGTTATTACTCCAGCCCCATTTTTCTTCTTTTTCCCTCATTCCCTCTCCTCTTTTTCTATCCCCCACTCCCTATCTCTCTCACCTCCCTTCTCTCCCCAATATGGTTTATAATATTGTTTATTAAAGGAGTATCATACCTATCACTTTATCTCCTTTCAGCACCCAGTTCTTGTTCAGGGCTATTATTTCCAATTATAATTGTCATACTGGTCCCTTCTCGGTCTTAACTGCTCTTCCCTTTTATTTGTGATAAGTTTCCTGCAATGTACTAGTTCTCCTAGTCCTTGTCTGTGTTGTATGCTGGACATATTTTTGTGTGTGAGTGAAAAAAAGACTACTAAATACATGCCTTTATACTTGAGTACAAAAAAATAAAAATGTCTTGGGAATGTGTTAAATTGTAGGATGTCATTTATTGATGTCTATAATATACTGAGTCTTTGGGAAATATTTCTGCTATGCATTTGAAGTTTATATATTTAATATAATCATTTATATATGTACTACTTATTTGGACATGGTTGCACCCAAATGTCTTTTCTTGTGGCATATAAATTGTGTTAAGAGTAGAAACAATTTCTGTCCAGTGATATAAATTAGTTGTAGAGTTATGCCTTGCAAACTTGGGATTTTTTTGATTCAGTTCCTAGCACCTCACGTAGGACAAAATGAAATAATATAGAAACATGATGGAAGCAGCAAATTCTAGGGATAGGAAGTTTTCTGAACTCTCTTAGGTGCTTCCATAAGTATTCACCCATCTTTTTTTTTGGCTTTTGGTTTTTGAGTCACGCCCAGCAGCGCTCAGGGGTTCCGCCTGGCTCTATGCTCAGAAATCGCCGCTGGCAGGCACAGGGGTCCATATGGGATGCCAGGATTCAAACCACCGTCTTTCTGCATGAAAGGCAAACACCTTACCTCCATGTTATCTCTTCGACCCATCTTATTCACCCATCTTAATATAAATTAATATAAATTAATTTTTCAACAAAAGCTTCAGAAAAGTAGTCCTTGTAACAGCAGTTTTTTCAAGGTCCTCAAGTTTCTCCATTCATGGCTTTTTTTGTTTTTTTGTTTTTTGTATTTTTTGTTTTTGGGCCACACCCAGTGACGCTCAGGGGTTACTCCTGGCTATGCGCTCAGAAGTCGCTCCTGGCTTGGGGGACCATATGGGAAACTGGGGGATTGAACCGTGGTCTGTCCTAGGCTAGTGCAGGCAAGGCAGGCACCTTACCTCCAGTGCTACCGCCCGGCCCCCATTTATGGCATTTTTAAAGATAATCTCACAAATGATAGGGAGGAATTATGAAAATGGAGGGACTCTCCTATTATCTCAAGAGTTAAGTATAAGGTGGCTGGGAGGGAGCTTTGGGACAATAGTGGTGGGAATCTTGCACTGAGGTAGCGGGGTGTTCTTTACATGACTGAAACCTAACCATAATTATATCTGTAATCAAGATGTTTAAGTAAATAAAAATAATTAATTAAAAAAAAAGAGTTAAGTATAAGTGACTTTGGGGCCAGCGCAGTTGTGCAAGTGGTAGAGCATTTGCCTCATGCGTGCTGACCTAGGATGGACCTCGGTTTGATCCCCCGGTGTCCCATATTTTCTCCCAAGCCAGGAGTGATTTCTCAGTGCATAGCCAGGAATAAAACCCCTGAGCTTCACTGGGTGTGGCCCAAAAACCAGAAACCAAAAATAATAATTAAAATCCACCATTTTAAAGAGCTTTTATGTGAATATATATGTTCTTTGCTTATTTAACTCTTAAAATGCTTGTTTTATAGGAGTTTATACAGGGAGATCCTCTTCTTGTCATTAGTGTCTCTTGGAAGAGAGAATATTGATATTGGTAAGTTGATTTATAAGGATATACTTCATTTTCTTTTCTTTTTATTTTTGTTTTTCTGGGCCACACCCAGAGGCATTCAGAGTTACTCCTGGCTCTGTCTGTGTTCAGAAATTGCCCCTGGCTTGGAGGGCCATATGAAATGCTGGGGATTGAACCTGCGTCAATCCTGGGTCAGCTGCATGCAAGGCAAATGACCTACCACTATACTATTACTCCAGCCCAGCTTCATTTTATTTTCTAACTAAAAAATTAGTTGGCATGGATAAAAAGACTTCTGCTTTTAACTAGCAGTATAAATACATACAATATTTTTTTTATCTACCACTTAAAATGCTTTATATATATATATATATATATATATTTGAAAACTTTATTGATTGCTTAGTTTTTGGGCCACATCCAGCAGTGCCGAGGGGTTACTCATGGCTCTGCACTCAGAAATTGCCCCGGCAGGCTGGGGGACCATATGGGATGCCGGAAATCTATCCAGATCCCTCCTGGGTCGGTCGTATGCAAGGCAAACTTCTTACTGCTGTTCTCCAGCTCCTATGATTTTGTTTTATTAGTAAATAACAACAGCATTTTTTTTTTTTTTGTCATTAACTTTCTCTTGGGGCTGGAGAGATAGTAGGGTGTTTGCCTTGCATGCAGCCGACATAGAACAGAGAATGGTTTGAATCCCAGTATCCATATGGTTGCCCGTGCCTGCCAGGGGCATTTTCTGAGTGCAGAGTCAGGAGTAACCCCTGAGTGCAGCCAGGTGTGACCCAAAAACCAAAACCAAACAAGCAAACAAAAAACCTTTCTCTTAAGTTTATTACAAGGGATAATTGTGAAGCTTTTTGTTCACACATGTTATAGCAATTAAATTAGCCTTTTGATTGTTACTTTATTTTTTCTTAATAATATCTTTCTGGAGCAATAGCGCAGCAGTAGAGGATATGCCTTGCATGTGGTCGACCCAGGACGGACCTGGGTTTGATCCCTGGAGTCCCATATGGTCCCCTAATCCAGGAGCAATCTCTGAGCTCATAGCTAGCAGTAACCCCTGAACATCACTGATGTGGCCAAAAAACCAAAAAGAAAAATCATAATATTTTCATGAAAGCATCATGATTACAAACATGTTCGTTACAGCTGCATTTTTGAAAATGTTTTTCAGAGGCCTTTGACAATGAATATGGAAATGCATACAATAATCTGTCTTCAGACATACTTGAAAAGTTGCAGAAAATTGATGTCCCACCAAATGTCAATGTGGAATGGTGCAGGAAGTGTTTTGGAGCACCTCTTATTTGAATAAGAAATTCACTGGACGTTTGACATTAAACTGATGCAATCTGGAAACATCCAAGGCTTTTTTTTTTTCTGAATCCTAAAACTTGAGGAAAGATAAATAATTCTTGGGACAATATATAATGAAATATAATTCACACTGAATCATCTCATAATGTAAAAATGCTATTAAAATGTCCCAGGGTTTATTGATGTTGAAAACTTTTAACATATGAACCATAAAAATGTTTCTACTATAACTCCTATTTTTTTATTTCTTAGATTTGTTAATTTGGTAATTAGAAGCCATGTTCATCCTTGGCATTTTGTTTATATTAGAAATTGGTTTGGGAAAAGACAAATTGATGTAAAGTTACCTAATTCCAAATCAAATGAAACATCTTAATTATAAGAGCAGTTTTTCTTGTGTATGTGTGTGTGTATATATATTATATATATATATATGTATGTATGTATGTATGGCTATGTAGGTTTGTATATTACAACCATGACAATATATTTATTAAATTTCATAGATTCCATGTTGCAATACAATTTTCTCAAAGGGGTCTATTAAGTGACTACCACCGAATCTTATTTGTAGTCATTAATTTCTGAATTTTCTTAAAGTCTGATGATAGTCTTGCCTCTGACGTTAAACTTAATATATATTTTCACCCTATATATATGCATATATATACAATCTTACATAATAGATTATATCTTGAGTATTTTTCTTCTGCCCCAAACATGCTTACTTGCATTAGCTTTAATATGGGATTACATGAGTCAATCAAATATTGTAAGTAAAATTAAATTAGCTTCATAATTTACAAAATTGGACTGTTTAAAAATGTAAATCCTAATGTTATCTTTGGACCTATAATTGTTTAGGTAAATATAATGTTATCTGCCTCTTTTATAAACCTGTGGGAAGTAAACTTGCACTGTACACAAAGGTTTTATTGTATAATAGATTTGTATGCTTATAAGTATAAATGTGCATTTGTAAATAGTTTTTTAGGTTTAATCAGTTAAAACTTTGAACTTGTTGCCAGTAGGTTGAAGAAAATCATGACCTCATATGTCTCACTGACACTTATCATGCCTCTTCATTAAAAGCTTTTTTGAGGAACAGTAAGTTAGCCTTAAGTTTGTGTGGTTTGGGGCTGGAGTGATAGCACTTCGGATAGGACCTTTGCCTTGCATGTGGCCGATCTGGGTTTGATTACCAGCATCCCATATGGTTCCCCGAGCCTGCCAGGAGTAACCCCCAAGAACTCTCTTACTTACTCTTTGGGATCTATAAATACTGGGGATGGGAAATGGGCCACACCTAGCTTTGCTAGGTCTGGCCCCCCACATAAAAAGTTTTTTGGTTTAAAAGTTGAATTGTGTTACATAGAAAACCAAATCTACTGATAAGAAAAAAAAATGTTTCTAGAAAGTGGTACAGTTGATAGCACAAACTTCCCTTCTTTTTGTATATCTTTTTAAAAATGAAATACTATATCAATTTTCCAACATTTCATGGTTACGCTGACATATGCAGAATTCTGTGTCAATTTGTGAAAGTACTACATAGAAAAAAATTTGTCAGAAATCGTGTACAGCTCTCAATATATAATTCTCAGTACATATTCTCAAACTACAAAACCTTCAAAATGGATCTTTTGCACTGTCAAGAGTATATTTTTTTGGAATTTACAACTTGGTACTAGTTTTAATATTTAACATTCATTCCCAAAACAAAGTTTGGAATTATCTTGCATATAAAAAATAAAAGTGAATAAAAAATGTGTTATTTTTAAAACTCCTGAAGTATATCAGTGTTTTACCAGTTTTCTAGTCTTCATTAATTTATTACCAAAGTACTTACTGACACATTTTCCATTTTCACACACAAAAAAAAAAATTCATAAAATTTATGTAGAGTAGGGGTGAGAAACAGCCAGCCAGTGGGTAATATATGTGTTTGTGTTCAGCCCTGGTGCATGATTAGACAGACATGGGTTTGATGAGCTTTGCTGCCTTAATGCCAAATGTTTATGTTGTGGGCCCACAAAAAATTATGGGGTTGGGCATTTATATGGCATGCACCCAACCCAGGTTTGATCGACATCTGGATCCTGTGAGCCCCACCAGGAGTAATCCAAGTACCCCCAGGGATGTGGACCAACAGACCCCAAAATATTTTTATATAACCATGTCTAAAATTTAAAAAAATGATTAAAGATATTTTTTGTAAGTTGGTAAGTAGGAACTGGAAAGATCCCTGGCTGTGCTCAGGAAGTCATAAATCACATGGTACTGGGGATTTGAACCAGGGACTATAGCAAGTACTTTACCTCATACTGAGTCTAGTCCAATTAATGACCTTTGGGTAAAATATTTTTGGCTTATTTTGAGTCAAATTAATAGTTTTCCTTAATTCCTGAGTGGTTTTAAGGTTTCATGTATTCATGTGTTTCAATTCATGTAAATTGATTACTTAGAAAGGACTTTATCTTGTAAAGGTTTTGTGGGGCTATAGTGATAGATGTAGGAAGGGCCTTTGCCTTTCACAGATCAAGCTTTGATCTCTGGCATTAAAGTCCTCCAGGATTCCTAATCAGAGCCTGGAGTTACCTCTGAGCATAATAGGTAAGGCTATGAATAAGGGTCAATCCAGATTCCATCCCTGAGCACTGCCAGATATCCCTCCCAAATACCTACCACTCAAAACCTCAAAATTTTGGTTACCTTGATTTTTTGTACATAGCAGTTACAGGTTTGAACATTGTGAAATTTAAGCTTCACTTTGGGGGCCAAAACAATTTAAGTGTAGTTAACTGAAGTGTACAGAAATGCAGCAAGGGCCAATGATAGCTCAACTGGAGTATCAGCCTTGTGTTTCCAGTGAAGTTCAAGCTCCATTCCTGGCCTGGCCTGTCTCACGTGACAGCTACAAATGAAACAAAGGGCTTAGATTTCTACCTTTCCCCCCCCAAATAAAACCTACTTACAGATTTCCTTCTGGGTGAAATATAAGGCATCTCCCAAAAATAAGGCCCCCATAGGCTGTATTGGAATGAAAATCAATTTCCCATTAACTGGTTGCTAGGGCTGCCCCAATTGGCATCTGTAGGATTTAGTGTCCAGTTTGTGCCGACACCTACCGTACTACCAAACCATATATACAAGTAATGTTTTCGTTTTACAATAAATATGTACCGTATTCTTCATGAAAAAATAAGACCTAGCATATCTTTGGGAAACAAAAATGAATGAGTCTCATTTTGGGATAAACAAGGTAGTAGTACATCATTAGTGCTAGTGCTACTGCTAAATGTGAGCCCTGGACACCTTAAGGGCAATCTTGCCAGAGATCTAGCTCAAAAGGCAGTGTACCCCCTTTCAGTGTTGCCTCCTCAGCATTTAGCCATATCTCTGGTTAGTTAATTTGGAACTAAACTTAAGGAATACTGCGCCCATACCTACATGTTTACTAAAGTTGATGTATTACAAGTCAGTTTAAGGGTCTTGTCAGGGCCTGAGTGGTGGCAGAAATGGTAGGGCATTTGCAAGGCAATCGCATTTGGAGTCCCCCCACCCCCCCACCCCGCCTTGTCTATATGGTCCCCCAAGCCAGGAGTAACCTGAGTGTGGCCCAAAAACCAGGAAAAAAAGGGTCTTGGCAGGCCCAGGATATAGCTCAGTGGCAAAGTACAAGCCTCTTAACCTATTGTTTATACCGTGGGTGGGAGAAGGCATGGAGGTAGGGCATTTGCCTTGCGTACCGAAGGATGTTGGTTCGAATTCAGACATCCCATGTGGTCCTGAGCCTGCAGATCAACCCCTAAGCACTGCTGGGTATGACCAAAAACAAACTAAAACCAATTGTTTGTACCCTGAACTTGCCTCCACCAAAATTGACTTTTGGGGTCAGAGCGGAAGTGCAGTGGGTAGGGTCTTTGCCTTACAAGAGGGCAACCTGGATTTGATCCCTGCATCCCATGTGGTTCCGCTATAACCCAAGTAATACTTATTACTTAGTATTCAAGTTTTTGCGCTACACGTAACTATGTCAGTACTCTTTTAACTGGGCTAGGGATCTTATACAACACATGGTATAAACCTCACTGTACCCTTCATAGCATTGTGCACATACCTAAGAAAAACATTTAAGAAAAACACTAGGGGGTGGGGAAGACTGGAGGTAGCAGGCTTGTCTTATCTCCAGCATCCCATGTGCTCCCTCAGCAAAGAACTAGGATTTAACACATAAGCAAAGCTAGGTGTGGCCCATTTCCCATCCCCAGTATTTATAGATCCCAAAGAGTTACTTATTAGTTGACTCTACCCATGTTGTTTATGTATATATGCACACAAATTATTGTCCAGACAATGTTTTGTTGGGAAACAAAACATCTTAATCAGATAATCTCGTAGATTTTTTCCATCATTAGATTGCTGTGTAATTCTATCTTCCCTTAAAAGTTTAATCACATCACAAACAGAAATCAATAAAAGATGTCTGACTTTATTTATTCATTACTCAGAACTCATTTTTGACTAGATTCAGACTTAGAAGTAGAAGCTCTCAAAGAGGACAGCCTCCGTCTCTTGGCAATCTGCTCCTGGCGTTTCTCTTTTGCCTCCTAAATAAAACAAATAAAAAAATTAAAGCTTGTCTATGCTAAGAAAACAGAAACCCCAAGTCTATCTGACACTTTCCACCTTAATTATCTTGGAGTTACCTTCATTCTCTTTGCCAACAGTTTAGCATAATCTGAAGCTTCTTCCTTGTTTTTCTTGGTGCGCTGTCTCTTTAATGCAATACGCCTACGTTTATGTTGCAGGACACGTGGTGTAACAAGACGCTGAATCTTGGGTGCTTTGGTCCGAGGTTTCTTACCTAAAGAATCAGATGACTTAGTTTACTTGGAGCCACTTACATGTTCAAAACACTAGTAAACAGATACAAACCTAATCAAAATTAATAACACCAATGAGGGGCCGGGCGGTGGCGCTGGAGGTAAGGTACCTACGCTAACCTAGGACGGACCGAGGTTCGATCCCCTGGTTCCCCATATGGTCCCCGGTGCCCTGCCAAGAGTGACTTCTGAGGGAATAGCCAGGAGTTAACCCCTGAGCATCAGCGGGTGTGGCCCCAAAACCAAAATAAATAAATAAATAAAATAACACCAATGAAAGATGACCTGGTAATATATACCAAGGCCAAAGAAATACACTGGCCTGACACTGATCCCTTAAAACCCATATGAATTCCAGAAACCAGACAGGGGTGATCATGAGTAGAAAGCTAGGTGTACCCCCCACACCCAACATTATCAATTTGCACTTCAAATACTTCCTTAGATTATCATCCCTTGAGTGACCATACATGCCAATTTCTTAAGCACTAGTCTTATGAAGATAGTAATTTGTCTATACAGTATACTCAACATTTAAATATTGCCAGAGACAGTAGACCCTTGCTATGCACGTGATAGACATGGGTTTGATCCCTGACACTGAAGTCAAGGGCACTAGGAACAATTCCTTAAGCACCAAGCCAGAATACCCCAAGTGACACTGTACGTATGGCCAAAAAGCCCACCAAAACAAAAGGGACTTGTGTTCTCAAACACCCCTCTTTTGCTCTCCCCACACACCTAAAATTCTTATGAATTATCTTGCTTAGGCCAGAGTAACAGCACAGCAGTAAGACATTTGCCTTGCACACAGCAGAACTGGGTTTGATACCATGCATTCCATATGATGGCCTGAGCCTGCCAGGCAGGACCAATTTGAGTGCAGAGCCACCCCCAAAAAGAATCATTCTGCTTCACTTAAAAAAGCATGTAGGGGCCGGGAGATAGCATGGAGGTAAGGCGTTTGCCTGTCATGCAAAAGGTCATCGGTTCGAATCCCGGTGCCCCATATGGTCCCCGTGCCTGCCAGGAGCAATTTCTGAGCATGGAGCCAGGAGTAACCCCTGAGCGCTGCCGGGTGTGACCCAAAAACCAAAAAAGCATGTAAAAGAAAAAAGGGATAAGGAAATTGTCTGCCAAGAGGCAGGTGAGGGGGGAGAACATGAGAATGTTAACTGGGGAAATTGGTGGCAGTTAAGAAAACTGGTGAAGGGAAAAGCTTTTTGAAACCTGTATGACAAACCACTTCAACTGTCTGTATCCACGGCAATTTAATTTTTTAAAATGTGCACAGAGTCACCTTAGCAAAACATACCACGCCTTCTTTAAGCATCAATTTCTAAAAGTAACAAAGTCATGCTTTTTAAGCAGTGTGGGTTTTTCTGTTCAAGTACCAAATTTTTAGAGATGAATTTATGATCAATGTCACAAAGACAAATTTTTGTGAAAATTGAACTTAGACACAAAGCAGTGACTTAACACTAAGTATACATCATAGCATTCTGTCTTGAACCTTTTTCGTAAGCAGTCACACAACATACAAAAATTAAGAGATTACTAAAAATTAAGTGTACAATAAACCACAAAATACACGCTACCTTCTTTATTTAGAGGCTTCTTCACAACATACTGACGGACATCATCTTCTTTTGAGAGATTGAAAAGTTTGCGGATTCTGCTAGCTCTTTTGGGTCCAAGACGCCGGGGCACGGTAGTATTAGTGAGTCCAGGAATATCCTTCTCCCCTAAAAAAATTTTTAAATTTAACAAATTCTGGGGCTGGCAAGGTGACACTGGAGGCAAGGTGTCTGCCTTGCAAGCGCTAGCCAAGGAAGGACCGCGGTTCGATCCCCCGGCGTCCCATATGGTCCCCCCAAGCCAGGGGTAACCCCTGAGCATCAAATGGGTGTGATCGGAAAAGCAAAAAAAAAATTTTTAGCAAATACTTTACAAAGAGAAACAGTAAACCCACCCATCCTTAAGGAAAAATTTTTTTGTCAAATGGTGCAATATGTAATGCCCCCCCCCCCCCGGTCAATTAGCTTCACATCAATGTCAATACAAGCTGAACATGTCAGTCAGGTAAGCCTCACCTTTCTTGACAATGACCAAATTGAGAACACTCAAATTGGCATCCACAATGCAGCCACGAACAGACTTGCGTTTTCTTTCACCGGTCCTCCGTGGTCTATAACAGGAATGCCCCTTACTCAGCAGCAGTCGGACCCGACCATGGGTCAAGACCCCCTGCTTCATGGGGAAACCTTGCTTATCGTTCCCGCCACTGATCCGGACCACATAGCCCTGCGGAGAAACAATCACACAGAAACCCCGATAGCAGTCCTTTCTGGAAAGACCTCCCAATTCCCGAGAGTGACTTCTGTCTGGAACATTTTGTTTTGGGGTGATGCTCAGGGACCCCCACCAGGAGGGAGAGGCAATTCGGGATTGCTCCTCAATCCTGGGTAGGCTGCGTGGATGCGTGGAATGAAATGCCCTGCCTGCTATATACTTTTTAACCCTGAAACTTGAATGAATCTATCAACAAGACTGCTCACTACGGAGCAGTGCCAGTTTTCCAAATGCAATCAGCCAAGTCTTCCCTGTTAAGTTTTGTTTTGCCAGAGAAAAGGTTTGGGTTCAGTAACCCAAAGCAGCAGCATGTTCAAGTCAAGTCTCTGCAGACTAGGGCACTGCAGGACAAAGAAACCCAAGCCTCGACCTTTAGGGGAAAACTTAACTCAAGGGCAGATGTGGTAGCTCGGCGACAGTAATCAAGTAATCAGGACCAGGAATTCAATTGGGGAGCCACCCATCTCTTCTATTACCTTCCATTCTTCTCCCAGAGCGTCAGCAGCAACTTCGGTTGCCATCCGCTTCTCATAGAAGGTACGAAGTTTGCGTTCATCGTCCACTTCGATGAGTTTCTGGCAGCCGGTGGCCGGGTAAGAGATGTTCAGCTAAGGATGTAATGGAGGCATACGTGATCATCGTTTTGCAAACATGCAGGAAATGCAAGGCTAGACGAGCGATGTTAAACGGGGCTCAATCGCACCCCATCCCCAGGCAGGCCGAGACCGACTTGCCTCCCGCAAACACATGTGTGCGCGGTAAGAGGAGCACTCAAATCAGAGCTCATCATTTCAGGATTCGAGAATCCTCTCTAGGGTGGAGAGCACTTCACAGCCAGACAGTCACCCTGACCCCGCCTGGCGCTCAGACGCCACGATGGCGCTCCGGGATCGGCCCGACTTCAGTTACAATCGCCCGCCATCCTCTCTTTCCAAGAAGTTACAGCCCCCAAAAAACTAATATCCTCCTGCCTCAGACGCTTCTCTACCAGGATGAACACTCTAGAGCGCGTCTAGTGGAGATCAAGACTCGATTAAGCCAAACCAGGCAGCCGCCGCCATTCCTACCTTCATGACTACACAGCCCCACACCTCTTAGCCGCCACGAAAAAGAGGCCCTACTTCCGCTTAGCTAAGCACTCATAGACTCTCCCAGTTCTCGCGAGATGAACGGGAGCGGAAGTTGTGGCCGGGACTTCCGGTTTGAGATGCTACACGCCGGAAGGGCGGATCCCTGTCCTGGTGAGTTTTCCCAGCTAGCCCCGCGTAGTCTCTTTGGTGGATTCCCGGGGTCTTGCAGTGCGTGGTTTTCCCGCCCTGCCTTATCTAGGTGGAATCCCAGAGCTCGGAACAGGAGTTTTGAATCTGTCAGTCCCCGGGGTGGACTGCCTGTGTCCAGCTGTGCTTGGTGTGTTCAGGCTTTGCAAGATTTCCATTTAGGCCACTCTTCTTGTCCTCCTGGCACTCTCGATTTTTGCCACAGCCTATCACACCTTAAGCTATCCTGCCTCGCGACCCCAAAACCAGACTTTAAAGGGCCAGAGAGAGTAGGTCGGGCCTGGGTTGAAATTCTTAACCCTGCCCTTGGTTTACTTGGATC
>PVKC010033731.1:0-13878 GCA_004027635.1 Crocidura indochinensis | reverse complement strand
TTTTTTTTGGGTTTTGGGGTCACACCCGGCAGTGCTCAGGGGTTACTCCTGGCTCCATGCTCAGAAATTGCTCCTGGCAGGCACGGGGGACCATATGGGGCACCGGGATTTGAACCGATGACCTTTTGCATGAAAGGCAAAACGCCTTACCTCCATGCTATCTCCCGGGCACCTTGATTTCTTATTGTAGCATGACTTTGTATCAAACAACAGGAATTTTTCAACAGTATCCAATTCTACAAAAATTTAAAGGCTCATTGAAAAGACAAGAAATGCAGATGAAAATTCAAATTACAGCTTTAAACATCAATTAAGTGCCATTACATTTATAATTGTCTATATGAACTCAGTAAAAAGAAACTTCCATGAGCTTGTGTTGTGAAAGAAATATTTATGCAGCTGGTAGAAGTTAAATAAGGGCTTGAGAGTTCTGACAAGCAGAGACAAGATTTTCAGGAGGTGGAAATACTTGAGTAAAGGCATGGTCATGCATTTCACAAAAGCCAAGAATCAATAACCAATAATTTATCAAGCAAAATCTTTAACCTTATACTATTCTTTTCTCCCAATTCAGTTTCAAACTTGCTTTTTTCCCCCCTTAGTTTAATCTCCTAACTTTATCTTTTTCTCTATATCTTACATATACAAGACTGTTCATATTCTGTTTTGACTATCAACCTCACCATCACTCAAAACCATTAGCACCTCAATTGGCCCTGAAGTGCTCCCATTGATCTGGTTTGCACATTGACTCATGCAATGTTTTACCCATTGACTCACAGTACCTGCATATTAGAATCACTAGTCTCTTGTGTCAATGAAAGAGCCAGGCCATCACAAATCATACTCTGCATTTTTCTTTTCTTCCCTCTCCTCTCTTTAACTTTTTCCACTCAAATTCGCTGCTGTTTTCACACAAATTGGACTAAGTCTTTCTGTAGTTAACTAATTTTCTCTTTCAAACTTTCCCTGACCTAAAGTTAGTCTTTAGATGTAAAGCCTCAAGTCATAATTTACTGCTTGGAACCATTATCACATATAGAGTGATTATTGTGAGTTTTTCAAGTATCAAGATAATTATTTGATTAAAAAAATTTAAGATGTTTACAAAATCACTGGTACCAAGTGAATGACATATATGTATGAGTGTTTAACATATATATTTATATATGTATTTATGCATATGCTTGTGTGTACACAAAGGAAAGTAAGAGAAACAGGATTAAAGAATGACAGTTCCTTGAAGAAAGACTACAATCAAAAACATGAAACAGGGCATGTGACGATTTAAACAATACCAAAAAATGGCAGGTGAGTATATATGTCAAAATCTCTGGGTCCAGATTATAAGAAAATAGAATATAAAAATCTGGGGATAAATCAGCTGTAGCACATTTTCCTAGAAAGTACAAAGCCAGGGGTTCAATTTCTACAACTGTCCACATGTATTAAGTATGATATAGCACTTCATCTTTGGATACCCAGCACTACAGCAAGATACAATCTCTAGTGTGCAATAATCAAGTGTATATATCATGTGTGTACAATGACAATTATGAAAGAAAAATAAATTGAGCTGCAATGATTAATGGGAACACAATTCTTTTTTTTTTTTTTTTTTGGTTTTTGGGCCACACCCAGTGACGCTCAGTGACTTCTGGCTATTCGCTCAGAAGTCGCTCCTGGCAGGCACGGGGGACCATATGGGGAACCGGGGGATCGAACCGCGGTCCGTCCTAGGTTAGCACAAGGCAAGGCAGGCACCTTACCTCCAGCGCCACCGCCCGGCCCCCTGGGAACACAATTCTAAAAGCAAATCAACTTATAGAGGAATACTGAGGACAAAGTTAAAGTAAATTAAGAATTAAAAATAAATTAAGATCTATTTAGAGTTGAAAAAATGTGCAAAATGAAAATGTTCAGGCAGAATCAACAGAACAGTTGGTATAGTGTTTGCCTTCTAGGCAGCTGGTTCCTAGTGCCTCATCTAGTTCCCCAAATCTTGCCAGGAGTGATTCCTGAATGTAAAGCCATGAGTAACTCCTTAACAGCTCCAGGTATAGCCTAAACAAACAAATATAAATAAGTAAATAAATAAATATAGTAGCATTTTGAGTCAATCCCAAAGGAGGAAGAAAAGAGAAGAAAAATAATATATGGCCTATATGGCTATTTGCCAGACACTCTGACACACTATCTTATTTTCTTCTTCTTTTTTTATTATGACATACTGCATATGTCAATATTTATGAGGGCAAATATCAAGACCTGTTTATCAACAAAACACTGCATATTTGAAACTGAGGCAAAAGAGTCAAAGTCGCATACTAAAATGTGGCTTCTAAAACAAAGAATCATTTTCTCAGGTTAAGCTGGAAAGAAATTTTTGTCATGTTCATGTTTCTTGATGCCGTCATCTGAAGTATATCCTTTGCATTTAAGAGGCCCAGATTTAATTCACAGAATTGCATGGTTCCTGCCATGCACTACTGGGAGTGACCCTTGAACAAAAAGTCAGAAGTAGCCTTGCAGACTGTTGCTCACACCCCCAACAAAGTACTCTTATAGATTCTTTTACCTATGTTAAATTTTAGGGTTGTAATTATAATTTCCTGCTTGTAAAAAGTTTTAAAAACTCAGTTCCGAAAGGGGGGTGTGCAAAAAAAAAAAAAAAAAAAAACTTAGTTCCATTTACAATGCTCGGTTTGGGGCTGGAGCAATAGCACTTAGGGTAAGGTATTTTGCCTTGTACACGGCCTACCAGGGTTTGATCCCCAGTATCCCATATGAGCCTGGAGCCTGTCAGGATTAACTTCTAAGCACAAGCCAGGAATAACTTCTGAATGCCACCAAGTATGCTCTGGCCCAAAAGAATAACAACCTCTCCCAGACAAAGAACGAAAAGCACCACTGATTTACAGTGGTCTTCTATGCTTTTTTAATGTCTTCCAATCTGGAAAAAGTACAAATCAAATAACTGAGATCCTGATGAGTTGGGGGGGGGGGGAAATGAATGTTTCATGGACTTCGGTGGAGGAATAATGGCACTTGATGGTAGGCGAGATGGGATAACAGTGGACTCCTAGAGAATATAAACATTTATGCTCCTTTAAACCAGTCTTTCTGCCATCATCATGGATTTAAAAAAATGAAGGGTAAAGTTTGGTTACACACATAAAGAAATAGACTTTCTATGTAACTGGGGGCTATGCATGAATTTTATTACTAATGTAACAACTAGAATAGTAAAGACACTGAAGTGACCCTTCCCCATGTTCCTAATAATTACTCAGGATGTTAGCAGTGAAAGGATCATTTAGAAAGCTCATTTCCTTTTCATCAGGCTTGTTAAGTGTTTACTTTAATTCACATCCTGTGTGACCCTATGGGAAAATTTTAAACTAATGCTGGGGAAAATCCCATAGGGTTACACAGGATGTGAACAGGGCCTGGATGTGACCAGGGCCTACCTTTAGCTTAAAAAAATAATATGAGGTGAGTTTCACTTTCTGTTTGTCAGAAGTTCCACCTTCTGGTTCCCAAAGTTTAGGTGTACAGCTTAAGCTTCTTTCTGAAGGGACAGTTCAACAAACAGCCCCAATCGACCCTGTCTTTTGTAAAGGAATGATTTCTGGGTGTCAGATGGCCAACTCTTTTCTGCAGAAAAGGCCAATCTGTCCTGAAATCAAGGAGTGAGACCGAATAGTCAGTGCACTCCCAGAGTGCTCCTTGGTACCTGGGTACTGGAGTTCAGCTGTCGCTTTCCATTTCCTGTGGAGAACACACATCATACCACTTCCCCTATAGAAAAAAAGAAAGCAGCCCGGCTTAATTGCTGATGGAAATACTGTCATACTTTCCACTACACAAGCTTGAAACCATTACTGATCTAGCCTTCATTAATTTTTCCACAACAATTTGCAGAAATGTCAGGAAGCAGCTGCACAAAAACAGATTAATTGTCCTTATCACCATGATTTCGTTGGCCTCTATAGAAATATAAAGTTATTTGTCTACCCACCCACTCAAATATTCCTCAGTTTTAAAATAAGTTAATTAACCATTTTTCTACTTTGAAATGATGTCAAGAAAAATAATTAATTAGGACTGTTTTTGATGGCTTCCAATGGCTCAAATTATGAATTTCTTTTTTTTTTATTGTTGTCATCTTATTTCTAAGGACAGGATAGAGGGAGCTCTCCAGGGAATGCAACTCTAGAATCATACCTGGAAGACCAAGAGGTTTAGGGAATCAGACTTGGGAATCTGGGCATAACACATACCCACTCCAGGCATATAGACTATTCTATCTGATCCCTATGCTCTGCTTACATCGTATTTGTATGTGAAAGGGGGGAGAGGGTGTTTGCTGTGTATTTTGTTTCCAGGGATTGAATTTAAGACCTTACTCACATATGCAAATGCTCTACTATTAAACTATCTGCCTGGCCCTATTTCAAACATGTTTCTATCTGAAGGAGAGCCTAAGGAGTTTGAAATAGCATTCATAAAGGAAAAGATTGCTTCCTCTGATTATTCAGCTATATCTGTTTAAACAGACCTAATGAATTCAAGTCTTATAGCAACAGTGCATTTATTAATCACAGAAGTGAAAAGTTGCTTCTGGAAGGAGGATTAGAAAATCAAGCACCCTTTGTCTATGCTTCTTTCTTTTATTTTTTAGCTTTCTTTTCTTCCGCATCATTTTAGTTTGAGATACGCCATCTGTCTCAACCTATCAAGCAAGGCACTGTGCATGGCTAGCAAAAAAAAAATAATAATAATGTGGTTCACCTTATAAGCACAAGCATATACCAGTGATCATCTATGTAAGTGATGAATAACAAATCTTGGTCATCTAGGGGTAACTGGGAGCAGTGAGTTTAGATGTTTCACTAGCAATTGGATTGAAACACTGAATTCTTTCTTTTCTTGCAAATTTAACTGCTTGGCAAAACCCTAATCCCTATGCAAAAAGAAAAAGTCTAACAAACATGATTAGTTTGTAGTTTCAAAACATAAGAATTCAGAGATAAATTTTCAAAGGTGTTCTTGCCAGTGTTGTTGACAAGAAGGCTTCCAAAGCAAAGATTGAAGCTCTATCACATCCCTGAAACAGAAACAAAGTTCATCCAAACCTAGCACTTGGCAGCCCTACTAAACTTTTGGGATTATGAAAAGAGAAAGAAAAATCCTTCTCAATATACCTGAATTATATATGAGCAAGGAATTAAAACTGAGCAGACTGTAAACCATGTGACACGGTACCTTTTCAAAACCAGATCTGAGGTACCAGAAGGAGTTTCTCCTATCACTGCACAAAACAATCCAAAATCATCCTTTTTGTGGACTACTTAATATGGTTTTGGCACTGCTGGTTAACTGGAGCTGTGTGTGATTCCCATCACAGATACTGGAGCAAAATACCTGCTTTCAGATTCCACCTCCAGCACACAGGTATAGAATAACTCAAGGCAAATGAACTAACCTATCTATGCCTTTGTTTTTAATCTGTGAACTCCAAGGAGAACTAAGCCATGCTTATAAATGCCAGCAGCTAGTAAACTCTAAATATCAACTATTAAATTCTGTACTTCTCAGTTGATATGCTTAACATGCATTTATCTAAAGGTGGAGAGGGAAAAAAATGACAAAAACTATTCCTAGATTAATTTTTAGAAGCCCACTGTGTTGCCTAAAAAAATGTGTTACTAATATGAGGCTACCAATATTGTCTAAAATAACACCATCAAGACAGGGTCATGGTTAGGGTAAAAGTTTCTGTTCTTTTTGTGAACCCTTTGAGGATCACGAAAGAACATGCTTTGTAATGCTATAGTCTAAGAGGCTAACACCACAGATTATCATATCTCACTAATAGGACCAGGAAGAAGATAGAGGAAGATAGCTACAGTGGGCCAGAGAAGAGAAAAATAGAGGTGGACCTAGCTGGGGACCTTCATCATCATCCAAGGAGAGTATTGCCCTGGCCCTGAGGTAGAGGTAAAAGTTTGAGGAGACCACACAGAACAAAGAAGTACACAACTTCTAATTTCTGGCCTGCCCTATGGCCTGAGGTTACTCACTACTATACTTTTTGTTGTTTTATTTTGTTTTTATTTTTGTTTTGAGTCACAGCAGGCAGTGCTCAGGGTTTACGCCTGGCTCTATATGCAAGATCACAACTGGCAGACCTTGGGATGCTGGGGATTAAAACTGAGCCAACCACATGCAAGGCAAACACCCTACCTGTTGTATTATTTCTCTGGGCCCAACTACTACACTTTCTAAAGCCTTAATCTTCTGTAGTTTAATGTAGGTTTTTATCTAAACAAGAGATTTAAATCCCTTCTGATAGTCTAATGAAGTTCTATACTCCTTAGCAGAATGTTTTAAACCATGTCTAATAAATTACACAGAATTTCACCGAGCTACCAGTTCTAAAGAAATTGTTTCTCTCATAAAAGTTCTAAAACAAGGGGCCCGGGAGATAGCATGGAGGTGGGGCGTTTGCCTTTCATGCAAAAGGTCATCGGTTCGAATCCCGGTGCCCCCATATGGTCCCCCGTGTCTGCCAGGACCAATTTCTGAGCATGGAGCCAGGAGTAACCCCTGAGCGCTGCCGGGTGTGACCCAAAAAAAAAAAAAAGTTCTAAAACAAAATAATCACCATAATATAGAATTCTTTGTTAACAATTAAAACAGAGACAGCGCTATGTTGATCCTGAAAAGTTATAACCATGAAGATATTTTGAGATATAGTAATAACATTCTATATTTGTGATTCTTTTAATTCTTTTTGGTGGGGGAGAAAAAAAATGACAAAGTCTGACACAGATAAAGCCACTGTGTTGGTGACATTCATTTAGCGAAGAGTGCTAAAGTTCAACACAAGGTCAGTGAAAGGAAAGAGAAAATTTTTCTCTGTCAAATTCTTAAACCCTTTCAATTGTGTCCTCATAGTTCCAGGTCCTAATCAAAAGGGTAAATTTCAAAAGACCCTCTATCATGCCAATGATCTAGGATCAATGATTACATTTTGTCCCTGGCTCTGTCCACATAGAATCTTCCCAAATAAAATGAAGAATATCCTAGTCATTCCAAAAGTGTGGGGAATGGTTTACAAAATGGAAGTGTCTTTCTTCATTCAGTCAAAGTAAAGAAGAGTACTGATTGACTTGGAAATGAGGCACCCAAACACTCTCTGGATCTCTAAGCCTACAGGCAAATACAGATGAAGTGACATTAAGACCAATTATCCACAGCTCCAGTTCCTGTCCCACCTGCTCACAGAGGTCCTCCAGTCTTCGTGAAAAGCCCCCGACCAAGGATTTCTAGGAGCCACCAAGGCACTCCTCAAAGAGCCTACAGGCAGTCTGACAGCCAGTCACAACACCATCTGCCATTTTTTCCAGTGCCAGCTCCCCCTAGTGTCCTCAAGAAGGAACCCCTTGCTGTCTCTGCAGATGGTGTCCCTCCGGAGAATACTAATGTCCAGATGCTTCCAAAATGAGAAGAGCCTGTCAACTGAGGCAAGAAGGGTTCTTGCTCAGGGTCGCTGCTTTACAAAGAACACAAAATCACCAACACACACAAACCACACAAACAGCATTTTTTTTTTAAATATGCGACCTACTTTTGTCACCGGAATCCAGATGTCCCTTTAGCCCTACACAATCTTACTTAGGATGAGAGCAAATCTTTTCTCCTGCATTGCATATCTTCTCTTTGGCTGCAACCAAAAACTGAGTTTGAATGTCCTGCAACCATAAGGGGGCAGTTAGGCATCATTCCAGAAGAGGTGAACAGCACTTTTTTAGAGAAAAGATCCAGTTTCCAAGGCATTTTTTTGAGATGGCAGAAATTCAGTAGATTCTTGTATAACAGTAGTGCCAACTATCCTTTCCCTTGTTTATCTTACTGCTCTGATGAGTGGTTCCAGAGTTATTTAATGAATTGATATAGTATTTAGAGCTGAACGTCGCACAGGAAAAACAATTTGCAATTAAACAACTTTACTTTCTTTTACATTTTTAAGTTTTAAAATGTAAAATGCATTTGAATTTTATTTTTTTAAATAATTTTCTTATTTGAGCACCATGGTTACAAAGATGCTGATTGGTAGTTGGGTTTCAGGCATAAAATGTACATCCTCCCTTCACCAGTACAATTTTCCTGCCACTAATGTTCCCATGCCCTGGTTCTCCCAACTGCTACCTGTCTTGAGACAGGCATTCTATTTCTCTCTCTCACTATCATTGTCGTGGTAGCTTTTTAGTGTAGTTATTGAATTTTAAATCTGCAAAGGTAAGCTGCATCTAGCATTTAGTTTATTCCTTTTATTAGCAACCAAAAGCAGTAAACCCTGAATCTACACATAAAACATAACTTATTAAGATATTCAAGGTGGCAATAACCTTCCAAGTATACTTTTGAAAGCTTCAGCTGTGTTTATATAATCCTAAATTTACAGTGCTTTGTTTATTGTTTTTTAATTTTAATTTTAATTTTTTTGGGGGGGGGTTAGGACACACCTGGCAGCGCTTAAGGGTTACTCTTGGCTCTGCGCTCAGAAACCACTCCCAACAGGTTTGGGGGATCATATGGGATGCCGAAGATGGAACCCAGGTCTGTCCCTGGACAGCCACATGCAAGCTGCTGTGCTATCTCTCTGACTCCAAATGCCTATATCTTTATCCACTGCACTCCTCCCAACTGGACATTTTCCAGTCTTTTGTTTTTGTTTTTGGGTCATACCCAGAGGAGCTTAGAAATTACTCCTGGCAGGCTAGGGAGCCCATATAGGATGCAGGGAATCAAACCCAGGTTGGCCGCATGTAAGGTAAACACCCTACCCGCTATGCTATATCTCCTGCCACTACATTGTTTTATAATATAAATTTGTCTTTTTATTTTAACATGCAATTATGAATATTTTATAAGAAAAATAATTTTTAAAATAGTTCAGTCTTCTGATTTTGCTCACTCTTACTAATATTGATTTCATTTGGATTTTGCTGTGCTGGGGAATCAAACCTCCAGTCTCACACATGGGAGACATGTAATCTATGATTGAGCAGCATTCCTAGTCTCATTCATATATTTTTCATTCAATTACATTTTACTTTTAACTCACTTAAGAATAAGTATAAGCCAAATGATGGTGGGATATGTAGTTTCCTTCTCAACAGACAACAACTTTTAAAGTTAAAAAAAAAAAAAGGCAACAAAATTTAACATCAATCTGTCTGCTTCAATGTTTTAAGCTGGAAACAAAGAAAATAGGCATTTTTTCCAAGTATCCATATAAATTTCCTAAACAGAACATTACAAATTCTTCATTTAGTGAAGATTTAATTACTGTTTGGGACAATAAAAATGAGCCAGAAAATTATTCCCATCAAATGCACAACTTGAACAGGTCGTGAAATCCTGGCACTGTCTTATTCTTTGCAAAGAAAAATCTAATCACTGATCAAATTAGGAAGAAAGTGTGCAGGCCTTTGTTTGAACTTTTGCCCTGGAGAGCCCCCAGTTGTTGGCAGTGATAGCAGATATCTAGAGTTCTGAGATCTCAAGATCCAAACCAAGCTTGGCTTCTAGCCAATTCTCTCTCAAACTGTCAGAAAAACAGTTCCACCAGATTTTTTTTTTTGGTCTCACTCTTCTGAAGCTTACTAAATTCATCAATAATATCCTTTGGTCATATAATACAATGGCTCAGCTCCAATCTAGGAGCTGGGTAAAGTAATATGCCCCTACATGTTCCATCCGGGAACTCTTCTGTTCTATCTTGGCCATATAAGAAACCACTGCTGACTATGAGTGATAACACTGAGAGAGAGTCTGGACTTTAGTCAGAGACAGTCACTGAATGAGCTGCTTCCTCTCTGTTTGAGTTGTCTCTCTGCCAATCGATAAAGCATTGGGCTGCCATGGACTCTACTAGCTCAACATCACAGATCCATTTCCCTACCAAATGCATTCAAATCCAGGCCTGTTAAGAATAAAAACAGAGTAGAGGCAAAAGGTAAAAGAAAAGAAACAGACCTTAAAAGCATCCCCCTGGATTCTATTTATTATCTATATTTTAAAGTTGGAGTATAAATCTTATAGCAGGTTCTTTTTCTTAATAATTTATAGAGCACAGGGAATGTTTTACAGTTTGTACCTTTATACCTTGATGTTTAGAGATGAGATATTTCCTAGACATATGGATTAAGAGATTGACTCCTACAATAATCCATATCAAGTTTTGTTTAAAGTTCTGTATAAATTCTGTATAAACCTTAACTTTCATATTGTAAGCAGAAAGAATCAGTGATCCTGCAGCTAAGTATTAACACGGAAATTCTTATACACACGTGCACACATAATCAAAAACAAATAGGGTCAGTAATGGGATGAGGAGATACCCATCACTCACTTGTAGACTATTCAATGAGATATAAGGAGCCTCAATTTTTTCCTGACCTTTCAACCAATGACCTTTCCAGTTAATTACTGCTCCCTCCCCACCACTGCTAGTCCCATAGTTTATAAGTTAACTTAATACTAATGTCATTCTATTCAGAAATAACTCATTAAGGTTTTCAAATGTTAGAAAATAGATCACAGATCACTGAGTTATCAATAGCTGTCCCTGCTAGAAGTTATTTTATATTATTAGTGTATAAACTCAAGCATATCTAATTATGATGTAAGTTATAGAAATTACATAGAACATGACCAACCATAAGTTCCATTCCAAAGACGTCTAACAGGATCTGAATAAGAATGTTATAATCAGAAAAAGATTGCAAAGTGTGTTCCAGAAATGTCACTTAATTGCATCTGTTCTGAAGTATAATTCACAAGGCCAACCAGAAAATGGAATTAATTTTAATTCAATTTTTTTGCTGTTATTGTTAGATGTACAGGTCACACCCAGAGATTCTGAGAGCTAGGGTGGGAAGAAATAGAAATTCAGGAATCACCAGACCTACTCTTGTAGTACAAGGGTAGGGGACAGAGAATAACATGGGTGCCAGAAATTGAATTTAGCACCATATTCAGCAAGACATGTGCTGAATGTACCCTTCGAGCTACATGTCTAGCCTTTTCATTGAACATTTTTATCAGATTCCCAAAATGGATCAAATATAATCATTTAAAACAGGGTACATTAACATAATAAATGATTATAATTCTAACAAGTAAATTTTTAAAGAAAGTAAAAATATACTTATAGATATTGTTACTGTAACCTACTAGCTTAGTTTTATATATTAAAGCGGCATCCTTCCTGTGAATAGACTATATAAACCATAAGCTGAGGAGTTCAACCATGCTCCTTCCAAAGACACAATTACAAAATATCTGATTTAGAAATTCCTTTCAATATTACATTAAAATAAAATGTCTCTAATTATAAAATTATTAGTTCACAAGAAGTTTCCATCAGATATGTGTTTAAACAGTCTAGGAATAAGCAGTCAGTCCAAACAGCTCTAATTTATCAAAAGTCATGCTATTAAATATTTTCTAAGCTGGGGCTGGCGAGGTGGCGCTAGAGGTAAGGTGTCTGCCTTGCAAGCACTAGCCAAGGAAAGACCATGGCTCGATTCCCCGGTATCCCATATGGTCCTCCCCAAGCCAGGGGCAATTTCTGAGTGCTTAGTCATGAGTAACCCCTCCGCATCAAACTGGTGTGACCTGAAAAACCAAAAAAAAAAAAATTTTTTTTCTAACCTAACAATTTTTATCCACTTATAGCAATCTTGTGCTTTCATATGTTGTGTGGTATCCTCTCCATTGTTCCTCATTAACACCAATTAGATTGTCCCACATTATCAAAATAAAGCATGTTTCTGCCCAACTTCTTCCATACCTATCCCAAATAAATGAAATATCTAAATACAAACATCTGTCTTGTTTTTAACTCTTGCAAGGCACATATTCAGATGCAAGAAGATACATAAAAACACAGGCACGAATGCATTATTTTTTAAAAGCAAAAATACTCCACCAAAGTGAAAAAAACATTTTCCCTCTAGGAAATAAAAAATCATTCAAGCATTTATTTTTGTAAAACACTTACAAATTTACATGAGAACATTCATAAGCCTCTTTAAAAATTTGCTAAAATGTTCATGATTTCTCCAAATTCAAAATTGATATTTTTCATAACATCAACAATTTTCATTCAAACTTATCATGTGCATATCTTTTATATTTGCTTTGGAAGGAAAAACAATACAGTTCTATGACAGAGATCACCAAATTTTCTAGATTCAAGTGAAATTTTTGCTATGCAAAGTAGGTGTAAATATAGTCACAGGTTCTATTTTGTCTGATTACTCATGAAATGTATATCAAAAACGGTAATAAAATGAAAACCTTTTCTCATGCAGGGTAAACCGTACTGAAGAACAAATATCTTAAGATTCAAAGTTCTCAATTATAGGTGTTAGATCAAAGAAAAGAAAAACATTTGAAAACTACCAAAGTGATAAAGATGGCTAAAAAGAGACTTATGAACTTGGTAAGGGGTCTTTCACAACACTGTCCGTTTTAAGGGTCCCACGAGAAAGGCTTAAATCAGTCTCAACTATCCCTTTCTGAGCTTGCTCACTAATTATAAAGACTTTCTTGGTGCCGGAGAGATAGCATGGAGGTAAGGCGTTTGTCTTTCATGCAGAAGGTCATTGGATCAAATCCCGGAGTCTCATTTGGTCCCCTGTGCCTGCCAGCAGCAATTTCTGAGCATGGAGCCAGGAGTAACCCCTGCTGTCGGATGTGACCCAAAAACCACACACACACACACACACACACACACACACAACACAACACAACAAAGACTTTCTCAATGCACCAATGCAGAAAATGAGCCTAGCATTAAGGAATTCCCCGAGGAAAATGAACATTTATAAAATCTCTCAATACTGATCTTATTCATTTATTCTTAAACTTCTGATAAGATAGGGAAAAGCAACCTAATATAAAATATTTTGCCAAGTCACTCTATCTTGAAGAAAAAGGCAAAGAATCTCAAAGCCCTAATAAGTAAAGAGTGATAAGGAGAATAAGTGGCAATTTCATTATATGATATGAAATGATAGTCCAAGAATGAAATACATGTTTACTGACTGTGCAACCAAGCAAGTGAAATGAATGAATGAATGAATTCATTTATTGTCCTAAATACATTCTCATTCACCAAACTTTCTTTTTTATTTGTTTGTTTTTTTGTTTTTTGTTTTTTGGTTTTTTTTGTTTTGGGGCCACACCCGGTGACGCTCAGGGGTTACTCCTGGCTATTCGCTCAGAAGTCGCTCCTGGCAAGCACGGGGGACCATATGAGGAACCGACCGGGGGATCGAACTGCGGTCTGTCCTAGGTTAGCGCAGGCACCCTATCTCCAGCGCCACCGCCCGGCCCCCACACCAAACTTTCTTAAGGTACAAGCACTTTTCCTTTCAGGTCACTAGGCCTTTTAGTAAATTAAAGGCTGATCTGATATGATTTAAGAAGCACAAAGGTGCTTCTTAGAGAAAGATCTTTCACTGTGCCCAATTTGTGCTAATGATTTATTTAAAAAAAGAAAAACAAAAAGTATTCAACTAAAATCTATCATGTCAATGTCACCTCTCTGTATCCATAGCTATTTGATACCCCCTTTTTAAAAAAGTATTTTATAGTTCCATTATTATTATTCCTTAATGTTAAATGATTAATAGTATCCCTACCCATTTCATATTAGACTGTTGAAACACTGCCCTAAATTTCTGTGGTTACTTGTGACAGTAACTGCCTGCCTATGGCTGTTTGTTTTGTCTGTTTATTGACACGTGAATATCACTGAGAACAGTGTGTGTGTGTGTGTGTGTGTGTGTGTGT
>PVKC010033730.1:0-13884 GCA_004027635.1 Crocidura indochinensis | reverse complement strand
TATTATCCCCACAACATTGATTTTGAAGAGCACTAGAAGAAAATGACTTTATATTAATGATGCAGGTAAGAGCTTAGAGCCTCTGGACCTTAACCATTTAAGCAAATGCCCTTATTTTATACTCCAGATGTTAAAGTCAGACCTCACTTGTCTTTCAGTAGAAGTGACAAAATTGCACTATTTTGTCAAATCAGTGTCTGTGCTGATAACTATTATAAAATTCTTAGGCACAGAGTAGGTAAGATTGGGAATATGACATGGAACAAAACCAGTCTCTACAACAAATCATACTGAAAAATCAGATAGCCGCATAGCACAAAAATTTTATATTAGACCCCTACCTCACACTATAAAAATGTTAATTCAAATGTATTAAATCAAATTAAATTGATATCAAATCAGTTTTATAAAATACATGACAGAACTCTACAGACTCTACTAACTCAGAGGAGTCTTCAATGATTCTACTCTACTCCATTGGCAAAAAACAAAATAATAAGTAAATAAATAAATGAGTCATAACAACTAAAATTCCTTCTGTATTGAGAAAGGAATTAGGCAAAACATTAAAAAGCACCCCAGTGGGGTAGAGAAATAATAGAGTGGGTAAGGTGCTTGCCTTGCCTGTGACTTAATCAGATTCAATTATTAGCACTAACATAAGGTCTCTTAAATACTGTCAGGAGTGATCTCTGAATATTACTGGGTGTGACCCAAAAAAATACATCTGCACAAAAAAGAAAAATTCCAACAATTAGGAGAAAATTATCACACATTAGAATTAGACAAAGATTAAATAGATAAATCACTCTCCATGCTCAACAGAATAATATAAACATCAAAAAATGGGCAGAGAAAATAATTAGACAATTCCTCTAAGATGAACAAAAATAGTTAACTGACACATGGAAAAAGTTTATCATCACTGATTATTAGGGAAATGTAAATCAAAAAGACAATGAGACATAACCTCATACCAGCAAGGATGTTTATATTAAAAATCTGGAGGGGCAGGAATTATAGTACAGCGGTAGGGTATTTGCCTTGCACACTCACTCACTGCAGACTCAGAATAGACCCAGGTTTCATCCCTAAAATTCCATATGGTCCTGAAGTCTGTCAGGAATAATTTCTAAGTGCAGAGCCAGGAGTATCCCTGAGCGTTGGCAGGTGTGGCCCAAAAGCAAAACAAAACATAAAGTCTGGAAATTTAAGTGCTAACTATAATGAAGTGAAAAAGGGAAGTGATATTCACTGTTGGTGATACTATTGTTTGGTTCAATTTCTATAGAAAACTGCTTTGTAGGGGTTGGGGAGGAGGGAAATAGAGGAATTGGTAGTGGGAAGGGGGCACTAGTGAAGGGGGGTGTATTTTTTATGACTGAAATCTAACTACAAATATATTTGTAACCATGGTGCTTAATTTTGTTTGTTTGTTTGTTTGTTTTTGGACCACACTCAGTGACACTCAGGGGTTACTTCTGGCTATGCACTCAGAAATTGTGCCTGGCTTGGGGATCATATGAGACTCTGGGGATCGAACCACGGTGCATCCTATGCACTAGCGTGTGCAAGGCAAGTGCCCTACCACTTGTGCCACCACTCCAGCCCCTAAATATTTTTTAACCTTTTTTTTTTTAAGTCTTTCAGCCACACCATTGACACTCAAGGGTTACTCCTGGCTATGTGCTCAGAAGTCACTCCTGGCTTGGGGTACCATATGGGATGTCGGGGCAGAGGGGGGTCAAACTGTGGTCCATTCTAGTCTAGCATGCATAAGGCAAATGCTTTATCTCTTGTGCCACCAGTCCCATATTTTTTAAAAAGAAAACTGCTTTGTTTTCTATACACATACACATATTTATATATGTATATAATATATAAATGTGTATATATATACACATAGATTATCTTAAATTTAAGAATATCCTAAAATTTCACACACACACACACACAAACAAACACACGAATAAAATAAATATACGAAAATTTAAAAGCAAAGCTTCCCTTTGATCTAACAGTTCTACTTCTTAGCATATATTGCCAGTACAAAAGCATTCATCTTAAACGACATGTGCATGCAGTGCTTATCGCAGCATGATACAATACCCAAGATCTGGAAACAACCCAAGTGCCCAACAACAAAGGAGTGTGGCATTTCCACAATGGAATGCTACTTAGTTATGAGAAAGGATGAAATCATGTAGTTTGCTGTAATTTAAATGGAATTTGGAGGGTAGCCTGCCCAGCAACATGAGCCAAAAAGAAAAAAGACAAACACCAGATGATTTCACTCATTTTTGGAGAGAAAGGAAACAAAACAAGGGATTAGACAATTCCCAGTGGATACAGTCCTGAGGCAGTCAATAAAACTGTGATCTGAGAGTGCCAAGGGAGAATGGATGGGGGGGAGGAGGCAGGGATGGGGGGAAAAGATCAAGACACTCTGGTGGTGATAATATTTACAAATAAAGCCATAGTGGTTCTATTGTTAAAAATAAATTCAAAAAATTTAAATTAATAAAAGATAATGTGGGGCCAGAGCAATAACACAGCAAGTAGAGTGTTTGCCTTACACACAGTCAACCTGGGTTAGATTCCCAGCATCCCATACAGCCCCCACCCCCAGCCTGCCAGGAATAATTTCTGAGTGTAGAGCACCACTGAGTGTGGCCTAAAATAAATAAATGAAATAATAATAATAACAACTAATACAGTCATGGAAAGTAAAAGTATTAGTATGAAAAATATTCGAAAACAGTGAACCTAAAGAATAAAGTCAAAAATACCTGAAATTATTTCATTTTTAATAGTTTGTAAAGGCTAGATTTCACTACCATACAATGAATCATGCTTTCCTTTAAAAAATAAAATTCATGGGCCCGGAGAGATAGCACAGCAGTGTTTGCCTTGCAAGCAGCCAATCCAGGACCAAAGGGTGTTGGTTCGAATCCCAGTGTCCCATATGACCCCCCCGTGCCTGCCAGGAGCTATTTCTGAGCAGACAGCCAGGAGTAACCCCTGAGCACTGCTGGGTGTGGCCCAAAAACAAAAATAAATAAAATTCGGGGGGCCAGAGAGATAGCATGGAGGTAAGGGGTTTGCCTCGAATGCAGAAGGTTGGTGGTTCAAATCACAGTATCTCATATGGTCCCCTGTCTGAAGCGATTTTTGAGCATAGACCAGGAATAACCTCTGAGCACTGCCGGAAGAAAAAGAAAAAAAATTTAAATTCGGGTCCCGGGAGATAGCATGGAGGTAAGGCGTTTGCCTTTCATGCAAAAGCTCATCGGTTGGAATCCTGGTGCCCCATATGGCCCCCCGTGCCTGCCAGGAGCAATTTCTGAGCATGGAGCCAGGAGTAACCCCTGAGCACTGCCGGGCGTGACCCAAAGACCAAAACAAAAAAAAATTAAAATTCGGTTATTAGTGTGAACCCTCATCCAACAAGTCTGATGTCATCATAGGAAGAGGAAATACACACACACACACACACACACATAATGTGAAAATACAGTGAGAAGACATCATCTGCAAGCTAAGGAGAGAAGCTTCAGAAGAAACTATTCTTGCCAATTCAAGAGCTCAGAATGCTAACCTTTAGAACTGTAAGAACAGGTATGTTGTATAAGCCCCAAGTCTGTGGAATTTTTTAATGGGAGCTTGAGAAGATGAGTAAAATTAGAGTAGTGCTCACAGAAGACAGAGCCACTCTCCAGGAAAGTTAACATGCCCTGAGTTGAAGATGATGTAGGAGTATTCAAGGAGTGTGTGCAACTCTAGAGTTGCTGCTTCATTCCAGTGAGACGAAGCAGAAAGAATGTGTGTGGGCTGCACAAGATATGTGGTTACTGCTTTCCTTTCATTCTCCAAATCATTCTCACAATGTTTGTCACAGGTGATCTGGGGATTCAGCCACCCATAAATTCATCAGCCCAACTCCACAGACTCAAAACTAGTTTGAAAAGAGATGCAAGCAAGCCTCAAAAAACCTTTGGAAGGTACACCAATCTTCTGGCCTACAACTCTGGGTTGCCTTCAGGAGCGGGGCTGGTCAAGTCCTTGCCCTGCTGAAGTCCCAGCCGCTGGGCCCACACCTCTCAACTGCCATCATGTGCCACCATGCCAACAGGTCAGATTCATGACCAATCTCTGCAGAAACATCTAATCAAAAACACCCCCAGATACACCAGTTTGGGGCCGATACCTCAAGATCTTCCCAAATGAGCACAGGCAATCTTCCACCACCCCCTGTACTTATGTAAATTGCAGTAGTCAAAACCACATCCCACACCTGCTGACACATAAGCTCATAGACTCAGTTTTACAGATCCTGGGGTTCTGGAGTGTACAACCATGTATGCAGCCTCATGACACCTCCAAATTCCTCAACACTGACATCTCAGTAGGAACACATTAAATCAGAAAAGAAGCACAGAAGTCAACTAATTTCAATTTTAGTATATGTGCTATAAAAGCAAGCACAAAACCAACTAATTTCTCAATAAACAAACAAAAAGAAAACACAAAATGCTCAATTTGCAACAATATCTTAGTGAACCCTCAGAAAATGATATAATGAATTTATTGTGTAACAATTTGCTCAGATTTTCTTTTACTGAAGATATTTTTTTCAATAATTCTCTTAGCCAGTTAGTTTTAACAAGCAATATAAATAAATTATTTTGTGCCTGCCGAGAGGGTAGGCTTGAATGGGCATGGTGGGACAATAGTGGAAGAAATATTAAATATGATATTGGTAGTGGGAATGGTGTTGGAACATTGAATGCCAGAAACAACTGTATTAGGAAAAACTTTGTAAAACCACTATGTTTAAATAAAATAATAAAAATTACTTCATCACCTACCCTAATTATAAAATATCATAAAAAGGAATTCTAGGGAAGACTAGGAGAGTTGGTATCATACAGAGATGGCATTATTACCCAGCACAAAACTATATCCTTTATGGGGCCCAGGAGATAGCATGGAGGTAAGGCGTTTGCCTTTCATGCAAAAGGTCATCGGTTCGAATCCCGGTGCCCCATATGGTCCCCCGTGCCTGCCAGGAGCAATTTCTGAGCATGAAGCCAGGAGTAACCCCTGAGCACTGCCGGGTGTGACCCAAAAAAAAAAAAACTATATCCTTTATACCCAATTCCTTTAAAAAAATTTGGTCCTTAATTGGAGTCAGTTTTGCCCTTGTGAGATAGTATGAAACATTCTGAGAGAGATGTCATTGTCATCCTCTGACTGATAGAAAAAACCATCATTGTGTAGTGATTAGAGGTCAAGGATGCCACTAAACACCCACTCATCAATATACTAAGAATTATCCAGTCCCCAAATGTCTTCTACTTTTCCATACTGAGTGAAATTTTTAGGAAAGAAATATCTCTTTGCAGGGGGATATGTGTAAAAACTCTTACAAAAATGCCAAATAATTAAATATCAGATTTGTTGAATATGTTGTAAGACTCTTTTTAAAGTATGAAAAAAAGAACCCAGGGGCACTATGAAAAGCAACACTAACAAATTATTAGGAAGAATATATCAATAGGAGGGTGTTTTGATGCAGGAACCAAATAAATGAACTACTTCCACTTATCCAAACCAGCACAGGAACATCTGAATAGAAAAGGGGGCTTTGCTGACACAAAGACAACATTCAATTGGGAAAGATGTCCACCAGCACACTATGAAAGAGACAGAATTTGGTTTAGTTTTAAACTAGCAGAAATGTGATGACATAATAGTTTATACATATTCTAGTAGTTTCTCGGGAAACTCAGACATATTCATGAGGAAGTAGGGTGAGAATGTACAATTTAGGAGCAGACAATGAACATACATTGCACATACAGAAAGTTAATCACAAATGTTTATTTTAGTTTATTGATTTTAAGACCATACCTGGCAGTGCTCAGGACTTACTCCTGATTTTCTATTCAGGAATCACTCCTGGCAAGGCTCAGGGGACTATATGTGATGTTGGGAATTGAACCCAGGTCAGCCTCATATGTGGCAAGCATCCTGCCCACTGTAGTATCTCTTTGACCCAGAGGTAAAGAAAGATCAAGGAAGACTCTCCCTGCAATATCTATTGACCGGTACAGTCAGGTCAGAGGTCTAGAATCCTCATCGGTAAAAATATGTTCTGAAAGTTCTGTGCTGTCTCATAAGAAACTCTGAAAGTTCTGTGTTGTTCCAATCAGAACTTCTGAAAGTTCTGAGTTGGCTCAATCAGAATCTCTGAATGTTCTGTGTTGGTCCAATCAGAACCAAGAGAATGTAATACTGGAACAGTTTCTCCCAGACAGGTGTCATACCTTTCAAAATACAAGTCTATGACCAGTCTGTTTTAGCTCTCTGTAACCCCACATAGTTTATCTAGATTTGAAGGGAACTAAGAAGGACCAAATTAAAAGGGTTTTGACACCCTGTTGTCGCTTTCCTGGTTGTTAGAAATCAGTACAAAATGCCTTGCCCTGAATATTCTCCTGTCCCATTATATAGGGGCATAGACATCCAATCTGATGAATGCTATACTCGTGGTTTGGTTATGCTGTATGTCAAATGTGAAGAGGTTTTTGCAAATCTAAGGTTCCTAAGTCAGAAAGCTTTGAGATCATCAAAAGGCAGATTATCCTGGGAAGCCTGCCATTATCAAACTCATCCTTTGAAAGAAAGTTTATAATCCAAAGATTAAAGCAACAGAATTTCTCTATTGCTAGACTTAAAGTTGTAATAAATGAACTACCATGAGATTTATAGATACAAGGAAGTGAGTTCTGGCAGCTAATTCATGTATTTGCACAAAAGAACACCTCAAATCCAGTCTGTGAATAGAGGACCTAGCTCAGCCACGTCAGGATTCCTGCTGCATGATGATTCCGAGAGGCTAAATATGTTGGAAGCTGATAACTTTGTGGCAATTTGCTTAGTAGCAACAGAAAATAAATGCAGGCTACTAGGCTTCTAATTTAAAAATGTATTTTAATAAATGTTACCTTCTCTGAGAGATCTAGACCTATATTGTCACATTGAATGAGCTATATGTGTTTGAACAAATCACTTTTGGAGGTTGGAAAAATTATGCAACAGGTAAATCTCTTTCCCTTGCTTACAGTCAGCTGAGGCAATATATGAGCATCGAACCAGAAACCTGAGCACTGCCAAGTGTAGATCTGCCCCCTCCAAAAGTGATTTCTTAATTAATTTTTAAAAATTAAAAAATTAAAAATATTTTAAAAACTAAAAAAATTTTAATTAAAAGTATGAATTTTAAATATATGTATATATATATAATACAGGGGCCAGAGAGATAACATGGAGGTAGGGTGTTTGCCTTGCATGCAGAAGGTCAGTGGTTCAAATCCCGGCATCCCAAAAAGTCCCCTGAGTCTGCCAGGGTCTGCCGGGTGTGACCCAAAGACCAACATGTATATATACATATGATACAAAAAAGACTTGAACATTTTCTATTATAAATCTTGTCACAGCAAGTTCTTGGTTACTGTGCTTTTTCTGCCCTCTTGTTCTTTTTGTTTGTTTGTTTGTTTGTTTGTTTTGTTTTGTTTTGTTTTTGGGCCACACCCAGTGACGCTTAGGGGTTACTCCTGGCTATGCGCTCAGAAGTCGCTCCTGGCAGGCACGGGGGACCATATGGGAACTGGGGGATCGAACCGTGGTCCGTCCTAGGCTAGCGCAGGCAAGGCAGCAGGCACCTTACCTCCTGCGCCACCTCCCGGCTCCCTGCCCTCTTGTTCTTAATGGACAACATTTTTTTAATGCTAAAGAGAAGTAGCTCAGTAACTATCTTATGGTTTTTTTATAGTAGATTCTCTTGATAGCAGTATTTGTTCTGCAAGATGTGGCACTTGCCTCATTGCAACCCAATTATAATTTGAAGGAAATTTGTAGGAAAATGCTTAAGCTCAAGTACATAGAAATTAAAATAGCACAAGGGAGTATTTTATGAAAAGGGAGAAACTCCGATAGTAAAAGGATTAAGCTGGTGTCTGCTTCTTAGAGTTAAATTCTAAGTTGGGTTTTAAAAAGAAAAATTAACAGGAAATAAAGGCAAGAGATCAGCTGGAAGAAAGACATAAGAAAGGGCATGATTATATGCAGGAACGTCTTCTAAAGTTGAAGGTATGGATGGACCTGCATTGGATTGTGTCCACCCCCAAATTCATATGCAGACACCTCAATCTCCAAGATGTCTGGAGAAGAAATTGTGAAAAGGTGATTAGGGTTAGAGGAGGTTGTGAACCTGGGGCCTGGTGTTGGGCTTAAAGCTCTAAGGGCCATAGAATCAGAGTTTGTTCATTTCTTTCCCTGCCAAATGAGGCAGCTGTCAGCACAGGGGCTTTCACTAAATCCCCACTATGTTGACACTCTCTGACCGCTGTCTGATTTCTGGCCTTCCAAACTGTCACAGGTACACTTCTATTGCTTATGCCTTCCAGTCTATACCTTTTATGTCATGACAGCCTACGTGGACTAAATATATATGTTTTAAAGGGAAAAGGAAAAATATGATTATAGAGGTCTGAGGAGAAAAGGAGAAAGAGATGCTTGATGCTTATTTATGCAAAAGAATTTGAATTCCTTCCCATTAAGTCCCATCCTCCATGTTCTCTGGTTAAGCTGCCAAGATTTTCTGGAGAATCCACAAAAATGAAATCATTTTTGATACCTTGAGAAAGATTACTCATGGACAGAATATTGGCCATGACAAATGACAGATTAGCCACTTCCTTAGTCACCAACTAATCAATACTTTAAAATTTCCTAAAAATGCCTTGTTTCCAGACTGATCTAGCATCTCTCTCCTATCAGTCATTCTCAATTTTTTTATTTTTTGTTACTATAATGTTCCATTATAGAAATATATCACAGCTCTTTTTCTATTTATTTGAAGAGAGACACCATAAGCTGTTCCAAGATTGTCACTAATAATATTTTTGTACAAAGTATTTTGTGGGGGCTCGGGAGATAGCATGGAGGTAAGGCGTTTGCCTTTCATGCAAAAGTTCATCGGTTCGAATCTCAGTGCCCCATATGGTCCCCTGTGCCTGCCAGGAGCAATTTCTGGGCATGGAGCCAGGAGTAACCCCTGAGCACTGCCTGGTGTGACCCAAAAACCACAAAAAAAAAAGTATTTTGTGAAATAAGATTTCTTTTTTTTTTTTTTTTTTTGGTTACTGGGTCACACCCGGCAGTGCTCAGGGGTTACTCCTGGCTCCATGCTCAGAAATTGCTCCTGGCAGGCACGAGGGACCATATGGGGCACCGGGATTCGAACCGATGACCTTTTGCATGAAAGGCAAACACCTTACCTCCATGCTATCTCCCGGGCCCCAAGATTTCATTATTGAATTGTTTTATGTGATGGCATGTAATGTAAAAGCAATAATCAAATACATAATATTAATTTCAAATAATTGTACTTAGTCTTTGGATCCTTCTACTCTCCTAACAATCACAGACAAAAGTTCTAGATATACCAAATCCTCCTTCTCAATATTTTTTTTTTTTGGTTTCTGGGTCACACCCAGTGGTGCCCAGATGTTACTCCTGGCTCTGCATTCAAAAATTGCTCCTGGCAGACTAGGGGAACCATCTGGGATGCCAGAGATTGAACTGAACCGGATCCGTTCCTGGTCAGCCACGTGCAAAGTAAACACCCTACTGCTATGCTATCTCTCTGGCTATCGCTCTGGCCCCAATTTTTATATTTTATCATACCTATAGGATTAAATAACATTTTGCCATGGTTTTAATTTATATTTTATAATGAATAAGTTTTAATATATTTTCATAGCTTTTTCTGACACACAATTCCTTTTAAAGGCTTATTAAAATCGGTTTATGTTCATTTTTTATTTTTATGCAATATTATATTAAATCAGTTATATATGCAAATATTAAGTCAATTATACTATTTATATTATTTAATTAACATTTACTTTATATGTTTATTTCTGACATACAAGAAGCTAAAATATGTTTGTACTGTGAAAAAAACTATCACCAAAATAAGAAGGCATATTACTGAATGGGAGAAAATATTGACATACCATACATCTGATAAAGGGCTATTAGCCGAAATATATAAATCCCTCACAAATCTTACAAAATAACAAACAATCCCCTCAATAAATGGGGAGTGTGCTGAACAGACACACAGATGGCAAACATGCACATAAAAATGTTCATCATAGGGGGCCGGGCGGTGGCACTGGAGGTAAGGTGCCTGCCTTACCGTGCTAGCCTTGGACGAACCGCGGTTCGATCCCCCGTGCCCCATATGGTCCCCCAGGTCAGGGGCGACTTCTGAGCGCATAGCCAGGAGTAACCCCTGAGCGTCACTGGGTGTGGCCCAAAAACCCAAAAAAAAAAAAAATGTTCATCACTGTTTATCAAGGAAATTCAAGTCAAAATAATAACATGAATTCAAAACTGGTGAGAACGACAGTATAAAAACAAACAAAAGAAAAGCATGTTCTGGCAGGTATGTGAAAAAATCATAGTCTTCTTTTTTTGGTAGAAAAATAAACTGCTTCTGTTTATGGAAGAAAGTTTGAAAGTTTCTCAAGAAGTTAAAAATACGGGGCGATTGACTCCAGGATCCCAGACATAGAAACGACAGAGGTCTCCACAACAGCTCCAGTAGTCAAATCCCCTCCAAGGCATTCGCAATGCTGCTCTGACGCCAACATGTGCCGGTTCTAAATTGATAACCTGACAATGAGGAAATGGGAACAAATTTTTTTTTTTTTTTTTTTTTTGGTTTTTGGGTCACACCCGGCAGTGCTCAGGGGTTACTCCTGGCTCCATGCTCAGAAATTGCTCCTGGCAGGCACGGGGGACCATATGGGGCACCGGGATTCGAACCGATGACCTTTTGCATGAAAGGCAAACGCCTTACCTCCATGCTATCTCCCGGGCCCCTGGGAACAAATTTATCTAAGAGCAAGTTGTCCTTCCTCATCAGCTAACGATAAGACAAATTCAGAAAACATGTCATCCTTTGATCTGTGCAAAAGCCAAGATCACTATATACAGAAGACTGGTTGTTACAACCAGGACTGGTCAGTATGCATACAGGGACCACCATCAACAACAGCAACAAGAAGGTCTAGCCTAGCTTTTGGTCTACGATTTGTTCAACAAACAAGATCTCCAATTCCAGAGGTCTGACTGAGACAACCGCAACTGAACGGGACTTCCAGAAACATAACGAAAGACTTTATCCCAGGCTCCATCCTAGGAGCAACATAATGATCAAGACCACCAACTACAGAAGATGGATTAAAACGACACTGAAGAAGCAGAACTGCTAGAACCACAAAGAAAGACTTCCTCATAAGCTCCATTACTTGAGCTGCACAGTCACCAAGATCTCTAGATACAGAGGTCTGATTTTATCATCCAAGATGAAGCAGAAGTCTTCCATACACCACGAAAGCACCAAGGGGAGAGTAAATGATCATGCAAGGAGTCTATAGTTAATCCCGTGACAGTATACTTCGGGGATGGAGAAAGCCTGTATCTCCTAGGCCAAGGGAATTCCCTCTACAATATCCCCAATAGTTACTGTGCCTAAGCAGGGGGAAAAAGAAAAGGAAAAAAAAGCACAAAACAATCATCAATTGATTGATTTTTTTTGACGTCTTTATTTTGGTGTAGAGATTGAAGCTGCTGTCTCCAATATTATTTTATTTTATTTTATCTTATCTTTCTCTTTCTTTTTGCACTTGGCATGATTTCATTTCAGAACCAAGACTATTGAGTGGTGCTTGTCTTTATTGCTATAGTGCCCACTGGATATTTAATTTGATATTTCTTTCTGTATTATTGTGATATTTCAATTACCTTTTTCACATTCTCTCTCAAACTGAGGTTGAAAGCCTCTAGAAGGACTCCACCCATTTTCAGTGTATTTGACTTCTTTTTTTTTATTTTTTCTTATTTTGTACCTCAATCTATTGCTTTTCTTCAAACAAAACCACATAACTTGATTTATCTAGCTCTGCCTCTTAAATAGAGGGGGAAACAAGGGATACTACCAGGACCAAACAGATATATGATCACTAATAGTAAGCTAGACAAAGAGGAGATCATCTACTCTAGCAGCCCAGGGGGTGATGGTGGGGTATATGGTTGCAGAAAGAGAATTGGGATGGGGGGAAGACATATTTAGTTGTGGGTATTTCCCTGATTCAATGTTAATATGTACCTAAAGTAATACTGTGAAAGATATTATGATAAAAAATTGTGTTTTAATCAGAAATGTTCTTTGACTTATATGTATTATTATATTATATTAATTATATTATATGTTATGTTATGATACTATGTTATGTTAGTTTAACTCAAAAAATGTTAATTCATACTAATCTAGGTGGTAGAATGGGCAATATGCCCGACTATTGAATCAGTTTCAGGTAAAATTTGAGTTTTTTAAAAGTATTCTTCAAATATTTTATTATGAAATAAATTTTAGAAAAGTAAAAATAAAATATGAGGCGAAAGAGATAGCACAGTGGTGTTTGCCTTGCAAACAGCTGATCCAGGACCTAAGGTGGGGTTCGAATCCCAGTGTCCCATATGGTCCCCGTGCCTGCCAGGAGCTATTTCTGAGCAGATAGCCAGGAGTAACTCTTGAGCACCATCAGGTGTGATCCAAAAACCAAAAAAAAAAAAAAAAAAAAGTTAAAAATACAATTATCATGATCTCCAATAATCCCATTCCTAAGTAGTTATCTAAAGAACAAAAACTGGGGCATGCGCAATAGCACAGTGTGTAGGGCACTCGCCTTGCACACAGCTGACCTAATTCGATCCCCTACATCCTGTATGGTCCTCGAGCACCACCAGAAGTGGTGGTGCACAGAGCCATGAATAATCCCTGAATACCGGGATATGGCCCAAAAGTCAAAAAAAAAAAAACCCTCTATCTTGAAAAGATATATATATATATGTACATATGTTCATTAGTATTATTTACAACAGTCAAGATCTAGAAACAAAACAACTATATAACTATATAGTGACAGATTGGTGGATAAAGAAATTGTGGTATAGCTACATGATGGAATATCTATAGCTATTAGGAAAAACTAAATCTTGCCTTCTTATGCAACATGAATAGAACTGTAGAGGGATTGCAATAAGCAAAATAAATCAGAAGGTAAAAGATAAATACCATATAAAATTAGTCATGTGTGATATATAAAGAAACCAAGCATAGGAATAGACAATGTCCAAAGAAAGGAAATCCTTATATTCTGGCCACAGAACTGAGGTTACTAACTGCAGGAACTGTGAGAAACTAAGAAAAAAAAAAGTCTAATGGTTGGGCCGGAGAGATAGCATGGAGGTAAGGTGTTTGCCTTGCATGCAGAAGACGGTGGTTCGAATCCCCGCATCCCATATGCGAGCCTGTTAGGAGCGATTTCTGAGCATAGAGCCAGGAGTAATCCCTGAATGCTGGTGAATGTGACCCAAAAACCAAAAAAAAGAAAAAAAGAAAAAAGAAAATAAAGTCAAATGGTGGTAGGCACTAATATTATAATTCAATGTTATTTTAAACAAAAAAGTGATGGGAGGCAGAGTTGAGCCACACTTAGCTGGGAACAGGGATCACTTCTAGCTGTGCTGAGGGGACTAGATGGGAAGCTGGGGATTGAATCTGGGTCAGCAATGTGTAAGACACGCACCTTACTATTAAAAAACAGAAAAATCAAAAAAAGAAAAAAGAAAGAAAACAGAAAATCACTATTTATGAATCCTTGTACTAATAAGTGAGTTCAGGGGCCCAGGAGATAGCATGGAGGTAAGGCGTTTGCCTTTCATGCAAAAGATCATCAGTTC
>PVKC010033729.1:0-13888 GCA_004027635.1 Crocidura indochinensis | reverse complement strand
CACACACACACACACATCTATAATCTTATTTGGGCCATACCCCTTGTGAGGCTGACTGAGACCAGGACTCTGTTTGAGGCACATTTTGGGGTGTGGTGTGCTCTCCCAGGCTGCCCTTACCTCTGCTGAAAGACCCCTGATCTATGGAAATTATGGCCCATTTGGCCCCCTGAGATTGACAGGCTGGATCAACTCAGTGTTCAGAGGCCTTGGTTGAAGGCAAATCACTAGGTGCCTGGAGACTTAGCTCAATACTTAGAAATGATATCTACCAAGAAGTGAAGTAGAAGAATCAATTTCTTGGGGAGGAGTTGGGTAGCAAAGCCTGGGCTATAAGATACAAAATCTCCCTGCACAGAGAACAACACCCCCACTATCATGTCCTCCCCTTCTCCACTACAAGCTCTGCTCAGCACATGAGTGAGAGCTTGGGGCAGTTCTGGGACTCATGCCATGTGTCTGTTCTAACCATGGGGCAGAGAAGGGCCCTTTGCCACTGTCTGTCCTAACTGTCTTGATGATGCTCACAGGCCAGGCAGACCTCAGTCAGAGGTCTGCAGTTCTAAGACCAGGTGAGAGAGCATGAGATGAGAGGGACCAGCCTGCTCTGTCAACACAGGGCACCTGTTTTCTAGCACAGGTCATTCTCTGGGGATGTTTGTGTAGGCATTGCTAATCACTCCCCAGGCCTTCGAGTCTTTCTACAGATGGGCTGTCACTACCAATTGGTCTGACCTGGCCTCCTGTTGCTTCTTATTTTGAGTTTATCGCCTGAATTTATTCATTGTTGAAGAAATATCAGTTTGGACTTAAGTAATATTACAGCAAATAGGGGCATTTGCCTCGCATGCAGCTGACTTGAGTTCAGTTCCTGGCACCAAATATAATCTTCTGAGCCCCTCAAGGGAGATTCCTGAACTCAGAGCCAGGAATAAGCCTGGCCTCTGAGAATAGCCCATAAACAAACAAATCTAAGTTTACTCTTAAGTAAGCAATTCCCCTGCCTCCTCATTTCTCCCATTTCTGTGCCATTTTCCCTTCTCCAACACATCCAAGCAGGGTGGAAGGAGGGCAAGGGTGAGTGCTGATCCCATCAAATCCACATATGAATACCCACCAACCGGACAGTACTCACCAAGCAGCCCCGGATTGGGGAACCTCCAGGAATCGTTGTACGAGGGATACTGAGGGTGACTGTAGGGACTTCCAGAAAACTCACTCCCTGCATGTGGCAGATGGAGAAACAGGAACCAAAGGTCAGATTAGGTCCAGAAAATGCTAATAGTGTCCATAGGTAGGCACTTGCTGTGGGCACCATAGGCCAGGCCAGGCCCTTATTAAGTGGAAGCTCTCATTGACCCGGCTTCCTGTCCATCAAACCTTTTTTCTCTTGGTGAGGTTAGTGCCAGCCAGCCTCTTACCCGATTTCCATAAAACATCCAGGTGCCCCATTGGCCCATTTTTAGGGAAAACACAAACGTTCCCCTGTGCCCAGAGCCTCAGACATCTGGGTCCTCTGCCCTGGCGCAGGCCATTTTGGGCCTCTGTGTGGCTGCTGTCCCCATTGCCAAATATTTCCTGGGTGATCCAGAACTGAAACTCTAAAGGTGAGCTTAGCTCTGGTGTGGCCCCCTATAGCAGCTACTCCCTGGACACATAGAAGAAGTAGGAAGCAGCAAAAAAGTAGAAAAGTAACACTTTTCTAAAAGGCAGGGACAAGACAAAGAGCCAGGGCATTGATAAGAGGGATCTTTTGGGTCTTGACAAGAGTGGGTGGGAAGGGAAGTGGGCATGAAGTGGCTAGGCTCTCTCACAATTCTACATGGGGCCACAGCCTCACACCTGGGCTGCCCTCATGTACTCGCTCCCAGCTCCAGGATATCAAGTTTACCTGCAAAAGGTGGGGGGACCTCAATGTTCCCATGGTTGAACCCCCAAGTTCTAGACTTCCCTGTGTCCCCCATCCCTACCCCAACATGTATCCAAGGAAGAGACTTTCAATCTACTGCTTGCAGAGCATGTGGGTTCCTCCCTGCAGTAGAGATAGGGGTGATACTCCTTCTAAAAGCCACTCTGGACCCCTGGGCAGGGATCTCAGTGATGGTCAGGCATGGTTGGAACAACAAAGTGGGCCTGAGGGGTTAGTGGATCTAGTGCCGTCTCCAGGACCACCAGCCTCCTCCCCACTCCCCCAGACAGCTGCAGGGCACGTGCATGCACCCTTACTCGCACACACGCGTACACATTCTCTCAAATGCACTCGCACACAAGTTCTTGTACACATATGCTCACACACACATGTGCATGCTCCTTCCCAGGCATCTCTGGGGGCCACTCCCAGCCTGACAGGCTGAGCCTTCCAATTCTCTGTTTTTTATGCCTCAGTGGTCAGGGTGTCAGGTTCCTGTGTAAGGAGGGAGAGCTTGGTGACAGTGCTGGGCCGCAGCTGCCCAGACTCGAATATCTATCAGCTCCACACAGACACCGCCTCTTGCTCCTTTCCTCCTTTACCAGTAATCTTCCTCTTCTGGCTCCTCCTTTTCCTCCTCCTATTCCTCTTCCTTCTCCTCCTGTTCTTCCTTTTTTTCTTCCTCCTGTTCTTTTTTTCCCTTTTTGGGCCATGCCCACTGACACTTAGGGGTACTCCTGGCTATGTGCTCAGAAATCACTCCTGGCTTGAGGGACCAAATGAGACTCTGGAAGGACGAACTGTGGTCCATCCTAGGTTAGCGCGTGTAAGGCAAATGCCCTACCACTTGTGCCACTGCTTCGGCCCCTCTTCCTGTTCCTTTTTCTTCCCTTCTTCCTGCTCCTCCTTTCCTTTTCCTCCTCCTCCTTTTTCTCTTTCTTCTTTCTCCCTCCCGCCTCTCCTCTTCCTTCTCTTCCTCCTGCCATCCTGGTGCAGCTCCAGAAAGCACAGATACACAGCTGGGTCCTGAGCTCTCCAGAGAAGGGGCATTTCCTGACCACCCATGCCAACTGCATCAGAGCATCAAGTACCTCTGACAAAGGCCTCTCTATGCCTGTCATCCATGCTTTTTTTGCAACCCTTGACTTCCAGTCTAGGAGACAAGTCCTGGGAACAAGGACATGCTCTTCTGGGCTCTTGAGGAAGAGAGAGCCTGGTCCACCTCTTTCTGCCTCAGGGACCTCTGTATGGGAGAGCTGAATCTAACCATAAAGACATTGTAGAGGCAGAACCAATGATCTGAGACCCATCCCAGATGTCCCTCCCCATCCTCCCAATAGGCGCAAGTGGAATGTTCTGAAAGCCTCGGGAGGGACTTGCAAAGGCTGGTCTCCCATGTCTGTCTCAGCACCCATGCCAGCATGCAGGACCCCTCTTCTCAGTCAGACTCCCTGGGGTCTAAAGTGTCTCTTGTCTGCTGAGTCTGATTTTCACCTCCCTGGGATTTCAGGGAGGCCACTCCCTCCCCCAATGCTATCTTTGAATCTGTAGGTTCTTAACACCTGGCTTTCTTTCCAGCCAGAATTCTCCCAACCACCTTCTCCTCAAACCACACAATAGCAGCTTAGAACAGGAAATCATACCCTGCCAAGTTGAGGTCTAAGGATAGTAGAGGGCATTTCTTGGGTGCTGGGGGGGCACATGTTTGGATGGGCAGGGTTTTGATATAGAGGAAGACATGCATTCCCACACAACCAGATGTCAGGATGGCACAGGGAGACTTCACAGGTGAGTCTTTTGGCCACCCAAGTAGAGGCAAGTCAAAGAGCAGAGTGGAGGCAGAGGGTGGGATGCCAGGGGCAGCTAGATGGCTGAGCCTTCATCCATATGCCCAGGCTGTGGGCAGGAGCCTAGAAAAATAGCTGTAGCCCCTATACTGTTTTTGTTTTATTCATGGGTAGATAATGAAGGTCCTCACATCTAGCTCATTGTCAGAGCTTCCAGGAATGCAGCTACCTTTAGTCCAGGGGTCTCAAACTCAATTTACCTGGGGCCACAGGAAGCAAAGTTGGGGTAATCCTTAAGTGCAAAGTCAGTAGTAAGCCTTGAACATTGGGGGATGTGACCCAAATAACTAAAACAAAACAAAACCAAAAAAGATTCCTCTAGGGCAGGGCCAAAAAATGTTGTAATGAGGGCCCTCGGGCCACGAGTTTGAGACCCCTGCCTTAGTCAGATATCACCTTCTCTCACAATGGACTAGCACACAACACCTGAAATCTCTGCCTCTTTCCACTGACCCATCCATGCTTTGGTGGCAAAAAACACCAGCTACTGGAGGTCAGAAAGAGTACAGTGATAAGGCTCTTGCCTTGCACATGGCTGACCTGGGTTCAATCCCCAGTACTATGGTCTCCAGAGCCTCACCAATAGTGATCCCTGAGTGTAGAGCCAGGAGTAAACACTGAGGTATCACCATATATGGCCACAATAAAAACACAAGGAATAGGGTACCAACAGAATTTTACAGTTTTCCTGGGTTCTTAGAGGAGAAAATGAAGCCCCTTCAGGAAGGGGAAAGGTAAAGTACTGGGTATAGGAAAATTGGGGGTGTGGAAGAACTGGTAGGACACACACCTTGCAGAGGCAAGGCTCTGGTTCAATCCTGGTATCACAGGATTCTGAAGCAGTGTCAGCAATTAATCTACCCCCAGAAAAAGAAAACTAAAGAAGCTGATTATGGGTATTGTTATGGATGGGAAGGTGGGGGAACAAGAGAAGAGGGTGTTTGTGTTTGTATTCACACTTTAAAATCACCCTGTAAATGATTCTACATCCAGGGGCTGTAAACTTCACCCTGTGCTGGTCAAGTTTGCTTCTCACCTTAGCTGGGAATTGCTCTCCAGGCAAGAAAAAAAGACATGATAGAGGCCCTGTTGGAGTTACTAGTGTCAGACTGTAGCCCCAGAACTGCACAGAGGAAAATCTGATTGGGGACCAGTGTGGAAATGAGCCAGAAATCTTACGGAAGCCATGAATGTCTCCATGAGGCAGAGGAGGGGGTTGGAGTTTAGCAAGTTTTTGAGTGTAGGCACTGGTGGATTCCTTGAGTTGGGGGTTCTGAGGGACAAGATTGTGAGTCAAAGTGGGGAGAGGGTTCCAGCAAGAATCCAAATATTCAAAGAGATAGTATAGTGGGCAGGGTGCTTATCTTAAACATGGCCGACTTGAGTTTGAACCCCAGCACCTATGCTCCCCAGAGTATTGCTAGGAGTAATTCTTCAGTTCAAGACAGGAGTGATCCCTGGGCACAGCCAGGAGAAAGAATAAAGAAGGAGGTTAAGGAGAAGAAAAGGAGAAGGAGGAGGAAGAGGAGGAGGAAGAGGAAAAGGATGAGGATGGTGATGAGGAGAATAAGGAAGAGAAGGAAAGGAAGAAGAGGAAAAGGAGGAGGAGGAAGAGGAAAAGAAAAAGGAGGAGGAAGAAGAAGAAGAAGAAGAGGAGGACGGGGAGGAGGAAGAAGAGAAAAAGAAGAAGGAGGAGGGAAAGAAGAAGGAGGAGGAGGAGGTTCATGAAGGCTGGGGAGGTGGCTCAATGGTTGGGAGTACAGACTTTGGATGTGGGAGTTCTAACTCCCATCTGTGGTACCACATGGTCACCTCTGGGTACTGGTGTGGCCCCCAAGCAAGCACAATTAAAAAGGTTCACAGTGAGACCCGGTCAAGATGGGATCAAGTTTCCCCTTGAGTAATTCGGCAGAGAACAGAGCCAGAGAGACAGACTCAGGGCTCAGGCCATGCTGGACACTGATAGGCTGGGTGACCTGGGATGGACACATTGACTCCTTAAGCTTTAGTTCCCTCCCATGTCAACTGGGAAGAAGGAAAGTCCCTGATTTAATGTTAGTGGGGGGAAAAAAACCCTCTACAGTTACAGACATTTGAAAGCCCCTGAAAAATTAAGGAAAAAGAGCTCAGTGTCTCTACTGAGCCTTATGCTCAGTTCCCAGTCCCCTGGATTTTGTGAAGGTGTGAAAAGATGAACCAGAGCTAGATTTGATTGGTAGAAGAATGGAGACAGCCTCGTACTGAACACATTCTGGCTTTACTGGTGAGAAAACCAAGGCTCAGAAAAGAGACAGGCAGGGACTGGAGAGATACAATCACATATGGTCCTCTGAGAAAAACCAGGAATGATCCCTGAATGCATAGCCAGGAGTAAACCATGAATTGCTCCAGATATGACCCCAAACCAACCATGTAAATAAAGGGAAAGAAAGGAAAAGAAAAGAAAAGAGATAGGCAGAAACCAGGAGGGCAAGATTGGAAGCTGCTTGGAAATGATCAATTCTAGATTTCTGGAACAAAGAAAAGTGAAAACTCAAAAGAGAGCATCAGATGATGTCTCTGCAGGTGTGGCCTCTGTCTCACAATTACCCCTTAGAAGGTGCTGGAGCCAAGGATGCTGGGGCCCTGGGTTCAAGCCATTGGGCAGGCAAGATACTGGTACATTATACAAATCAGATAATTTGAACATTATCTGATATTTGATATGCAAATAATGTTTTCCACTTTCTTATATTGTTCTCCATATCTCTATCCTGACCTTTTATTTTGTTTTGGGGGAATTCTTTTGTTGGTTGCTTTGTATTTGTTTGCTTTTGCTCTCATCAGCAGTGTTCAAGTGACTCTTGACTCTGCACACAGGGGTCACTTCTGGCTGTACTCAGGGAACTATACACATTGCCAAAACTTGAACTGGGGTTGGCAATATGCAAGGCAAAGTGCTTAACCCCTCCATGATCTCTCTGAACCTTCCTAGTCTTCTTTTTATCAACCTTATATTATAAAATATAAAGCATTTCAATTGTTTGCATATTATTATCAATCATTATTTGTTTACAAGGTTTTAATTTGTGTATAAAGTATACACTGAAGGGGCTGGAGAGATAGCACAGCAGAGGGCATTTGCCTTGCATGTGGCCGACTCAGGAAGGACCCAGATGGGATTCCCAGAATCCCTTATGGTCCTCTGAGTCTGCCAGAAGCAATTTCTGAGCACAATACCAGGAGTAACTTCTGAGCACTGCTGGGAGTGGCTCAAAAACCAAAACTATTTAAAAAAATAAAGTATATACACAAGTGTATTATTTAAAATATACTCTAGCTATGCTTTGACAAACATTTATTATGTATAATCAAAATCTCTAACAAGATTAGAACATTCTCATAACACCCAGAGGAAGATCTCTCATGCTGGAAACTTAGAGCTTTGAACAACTGGGATCCCAATTATCTGAGAATCTGAGTGTGTGTCACCACCATAAATACGGGGAGTTCAAGACTAACACGGATATCTCAAATCCCAATGCTGAGAGAGGTCCTTGACTCACAAACCCCAAGAGCTCTTCCAAAGCCAAGATTTAGGACAACAAAGCTAGAGAAGAGTAAGTTCTTTCCTCAAAGACTTTAAAGCAGAGGCTTAATAAGTGTAGAATACATAAGCTGGAGAGATAATATAGCCAGTAGGGTGCTTGCCTTGAACCTATGCAATTCTGGGTATAGCCCCAAAATAAAAACAAGAAAAATAAATACAGAATACAAGTATTCATCCAAATGCTAAATAAACATTCATCTGAAAGGTTCTGTTCATTGTGATATTTTTTTTTCACAGAAGTCAAAACTAAGAATCAACCTAAAGGTTCAGTGTCAATTTGACTCAATGAAGAAGTGTTAGAGATACACTCAAAAGTACTCTACAACTAAAAAGTTAAAATGTGACTTTGGGATAGAGTGTGTGATGATTAAGTGTTTGGCGTGAAGCAGTAGGAGAGGAGGCAAATGGTGGCAGAAGCCAGCAGTCAAAAAGGCAGTTTCTCCAGCAATTCAGCAGTAACTACCCAACAGGAGCAATCCAGCAGGGGTGTTAGCGGCAGAGTATCCTAGCCCACCACTAGTACTTCAGCCTGGATTTTAAATACACACTCACCCCAACTCCCATCCTGAGGCAGTTCCAAAGGGCTGACTTCTGGCTGACCGTTAAAGGGTCAATAGCTATTTATGGCTAACTGGGAGACATGAGTCTCTGCTCCCTTATAATTAAGAAGTGAAAGATAAGCATCCAATGATTTCACTCTCATATGGAATATGGGTTACTAGTGTGCAACACACCTGCAAACAGCAAACCCAAAAAGTCCTAGTTCCCAGACTCAGTGAAAACCACACTGATTACCAAATGCAGGGGGTGCTGGTTGGGAAGATAAGTTGAGGGATCTGTGTGGAAAAGGGGTCAATTTTAGTGGTGGGTGTGGTGAGCCTTACATACTTAGGCATAAAACTAGACACATGAAATTCCATAATTGTGAAAAGTTAGTGACAAATCAATAAATACACTAAAAGAATTTAGGTTTAGCGGTGGGTTCCCCCCATTTCCACCCCATCACTGTCTTCCAAAACACAACATAGCTGAACACTTTGTGAAAATCCAATAAGGTATTATGGCTGATTAAAAGGAAGAGTTTTAGGGGGTCATGACCCTGAACCATGATGATATTAAATAACATGTATAACTTCATTAAAAAGAAAAATGGAGGAGCAGGAGAAAGTGCCCTTAATGAAGCTGAGCGGGAGATGCTGGGGCTAGGAAAATGGTCAGAGTCAGAGATGTTTTGTGTTTCCCCTTCACTGAGAGCTCAGCGATGGCAAGAGAGTCCAAGTTTCCTCAAATCCTCTCAAGTGACAGGTTTGTGGGCTCAGTGTAGCTCTTAATTAACCCAAAACGACACCTGCCAGATGATGGGGATTTGCAGAGCGTGCTGGGGGCCGACCCCATCCGCAGATGGCCGCTCCCGCCTCCGCTGGAGACCTTGGCCGCTGCAATTTACATATGGAAAGTCTTTCAAAGTGACTCTGGCAGCCAAGTTCTTTGCCAGAAGGATTCAAACCAGGTTCTGGAAAAGCAAAGCTTGGCAGGGGAGGAGGAGGAGAAGGAGGTGGAAGGAAAGAGGAGAAAAGTACTGCAAGGTTTCTATTGCTCCTCCCGAGTTGTCTCCAAGTTTGTGCCTTCCCCAAAGGCGGCTGCTGTCCAAAAGCAGCTCCAGTGAGCTCAGTCTTAGCATCGACATTGGTACTGTGGTGATATCACACTGGTGGCCTCCCAGAACAGCGCGTGCATGCCAGTCTCTGAAACATATGCCTGGTGAAGATGTGTACAGGAAATCTCTACTGCTACAATCTACCCTTTATTTACTTATTTTGGTTTTGGGATCACATCCAACAGTGCTCAGGGCTTACTTACTCCTGAATCTGCACTCAGTGATCACTCCTAGGGTGGCTCAGGGATTGAACCCAAGTTGGTCCTGTGCAAGATAAATGACTTACCTGCTGTACTACTGCTCTAGTCCTACATTACATCCTTTGTATAAAAACTTTGGGGACCAGAGCAATAGCACAGTGGGCAGGGCATTTGCCTTACACATGACCAATCTGGGTTCTATCCCTTACATCCCATATGGTCTCTAGAACCTGCCAGGAATAACCCCTGAGTGATGTTAAGTGTAACACAAAAACAAAATCAAAAAATTTCTTGGTATATATTCTACTGCTATATTGCATCATATAAAAATCTCTTAGTATACTTTTTACTATCACAATATATTCTTTATATAATCTTTTAGTATATATTCTAGTCTTATATTAAATTGTTTAGAAAACATCTTCTATGCACACACATCCTGTATTCTGAAGTTGTTTGTGATGACCTTGCTCAAGTCCCTTTTCCTCATCAAAACTGTTTCCTGCTCTGTAAAAGTGATGGTGTTTGGGATTGGTTGGGGGACAGATTGAAATAAGGACTATAAAGGGCTTGAGCAAAAGGCTAAGCTGAGGAACAGATTCCAGTTTTGCAAAGGTCAGGCTGTCAGCCCCGACATACCAGACAGAGCATCAAGTTGGGCCAGGAAAAACCTCTTCCATGACCAGTGGGACCACCTTCAGAAAAGGCAAGAAAAGAAAAACTCTGTGCAAGGCAGGATGGGGGAGAGAATACTTAATGGCTCATATTTCTGCCTCTTCTGGGCAGCCAAGAGCTTCGATGGGGGCCATTTGTGGGTGTGGGTTGCCCAAAAGACTGGGAGAGTGGAAGCCACCCTATACCCCAACTTCACAACTGCTAAGCCTGAGCAGTGCATGACCAGCAGCTCTGGAGCTCAATCTTGTGTTCCCCAGAGAAAGGCCTGGTGGTACCTCCAGCCCACTTAATGTACAAAGGAGTGTCTAAGGAAAACATAACAACAGTGTTCATGGGGTACTCAGAATCTGAAGAAGGAATCAGGTCCTTAGCTTCATCCCAAATTGCTGACAACTGCTGCCTCAAACCCATGACTGCGGACTTTCTGCCACAGAGCCTGTCTATGCCCTAAGGCTCCTCAGCATGGGACCTCAGACCCTGCTCTGAGGTAGCATTTCCAGTCCCATTTTAATTGTTTTTGTTATTGTTGTTGTTTACTTATTGTTTGGGGGCCACATCCAGCAGTGACCAAGGTCAGTCCTGCTGGGTTCAGGGGCACCTGCACTTCTGGGATGGAACTTGAACATCCTGACACTCAGCCTTGAGCTCTCTTTTCCAGGCCTTCCACTTGCATTTCCAAGGGCTTCATTCCAGGCTTCTTACTGGCCTATTCCATCCAAGCCTTCTGTAAACCTAAGATGACACAAAGTGCAAGAGCCTCACCTAAAGTATGTTTTGGGGTTGGGGCCCAGAGATGAGTTCCCAGTTCCTGTGCTTCCTAGCCTGGGAAAGCCCATAGGCAGCTTACTGGCTAACACAAGCCTCATGGTGACCTCAAGTCTTTCGGGCCTGGTTCACAAAGGCCGCCCTGGCCACACCTCTTCCAGTCCCCTGACCTTGAGAACCTCAGTTCAGGCGACAATCATTCCTCACAAACAACCTGCTCAGACTGTTCCTTTTATCTGAAATGCCTCTTTCTCTCTCACCATTATAAGTGGTGCCACAATTTGAAGAGGCTCAGCTTAAAGACCACTTCCCCTAGGAAGCTTTTTTGGAATCCAACAGAGAGTTTCTCCTGCTTTTAACTGAGTCCCAGCTTTGGGTTTGTCTCTACCTATATATAGCCCAGCATTTCCTGGCCAGACTTCAGGGGGTTGCAGTCCTGACTGCTTCCCCCTAATGGGGAGTTTATGGCTACCTCTCATAGGCAGCAGTCAGAGCTTGGTCCTGACACAGATTGACTGTTCCTGGAGCTGGTTCAATTCAATTTCTGGCATCCCATATGGTCCCCAAGGCTTACCAGGAGTGATTTTTGAGCACAGCGCCAGGAGTGACCCCTGAGCATTGCTGGGTGTGACCCCAAAACAAATCAATTAATACATAAATAAATTTTAAAAAATAAATGCAAAATTGAGCAATGAAAAGGCCTCTTCAGCAAGTGGTGCTGGGACAACTGGTCAACCACATGCAAAAAGCGAACTCAGACTTCTAACACCATGCACAAAAGTCAAATCAAAATGGATTAAAGACCTTGATATCAGACTTGAAACTATAAGGTATAAGAAGAACACTTAAGCAAAATACTCCATGACATTGAAATTAAAGGCATCTTCAAGAAGGAAACACACCAGTGTCCAAAGATGTAGAAGCAGAGATATACAAATGGGATTATATCAAAACAAGAAGTTTCTGTACTTCAAAGGAAACAACAACTAGGGTAAAAAGGTAATCCACAGAATGGGAGAACCTATTTATCCAATACCCATCAGACAAGGGGCTAATATCTAAGATATAGAAGGTATTGATAGAACTTAACAAGATAAAAATATCTAACCCCATCAAAGTGTAAGAAGAAATTAACAGGCTTTTCTTCAAAGAAGAAATATAGGCCAAATAGGTCAAAAGTCATATGAAAAATGCTCCATTTCACTAATAATCAGGGAGATGCAAATCAATGAGGTATTGTCTCACACCACAGAGACTGACACAAATCAGAAAGAACAAGAACAATCACTGCTGGCATGGATATGGGAAAAAAGGAACTTTCATTTACTGCTGGTGGGAATACTGTTTAGTTCTTTCTATAAAACAATATAGATATTCCTTAAAAAACTGGACATCGAGCTCCCATATGATTCAGCAATACCACTCTTAGGAATATACCCTAGGACCACAAAAACACAATACAAAATGCCTTCTAGATGCCTATATTTGTTGCAGCTCTATTTACAATAGCCAGAATCTAGAAACAATCCAGATACCCAACAACAGATGAGTGGCTAAGGACACTATGGTGCATCTACATAATAGACTACTACGCAGCTGTTGGAAAAAGTGAAGTCACAAAATTTGCCTACACATGGATGAATAGGAACACTATTATGTTAAGTGAAATAAGTCAGAGGGAGAGAGATAAACACAGAATACTCTCACTCATCTGTGAGATTTAAGAAAAATAAAAGACAGTACTGGAAAGAATGTTAAGTGCAGTTAGAGAAATAACTACACTAACAACTACAGTGACAATGATATAGAGAGAAATACAATGCCTATCTTGAAGACTGCCAGGGGAGAGAGGAGGAGGGAAATGGGACATTGATGAAGGGATGTGTGCATTTTATGACTGAAACCCAATTATGAACATGTTTGTAACCATAGTGCTTAAGTAAAAATATATTATTATTATTATTATTATTATTAAAGAAGAAAGAGAAGAAGGATGCTAGGGATATGGTTCAATTTGATCCCAAATGATCTCATAGCCATGCTCTAATATTCTCACAAATTGTATGAATTCATATATATCTGTATGTATAAAAATATGTGATATGCTTATGCATGCTTGCATCTAAAAAGCAACTGTAGTATAAATATTATTATAATAAATAAAATAAATAAAAATAATAAATAAAATAAATAAAAATAAAAATGCAAGAACCTCCCCTCATTGGATCTCCCTGCTACATGGACAGCACTATTATTGGATCACTCCAAAAGAGAACAGAAACTAGAGATAGGAGCAGAGAAAGAAAAAGCAGGAAACATTGCTATAGCACAAGGAAAAGCAAACTCCCATCTGTTTGGAAAGCCAGCTGGGAAACCAGGAACTTTTACTCGGCTCCCACTTAGTCACTTGCAGATGTTTGCTCTGAAACCTGAGGCTTTCTTTGAGGAACCCAAGTGGTGCCAGAAGTTCCTAACCAGTGACTTACACTGCAGGCTCTACATTCCTCGGGGCTTGATGGGCCTAACATCTGTTTCTGATAAAGTGTGACACACACACACATAGGGGACAAGTGACTAGTCAACAATCTGGGGGTGGCAAAGCCATTCCTTTTAGACAACATTCCTTGGGATCCACTCTACTCTGAACTCAGCCCTGGGCCCTAGGGTTTGGGGTGCATAGGACCCAAATCTCATCAGACGTCCCACCATCAAAGGCCATTCTTAGACCCAGACCCGGTCCCAGATATTCCTGTACCAGCAAAGAGTAAGGTGTAGTCAAAACAAAAACCAGAATGGAATTAGAATCTATACTGGGTGGAATATCTGGGAGGACTTCCTGTAGAAAAATGGCTTCACCTGGGTCCCAGAGGATGCTCCAGGTCTTCATTTAGTTGATAATGAAGAGCAGTCTCCCTCCACCACCAGCCAGCCTGGGCTGCATTCATCCAAGTGTGCTGTCCCTGGCATGTTCCCTGGGAAGAGAGCCTGGAACTGAGGCCCTGTCCAGCTCCACCTCACCAGGCCAGCTCAGAAGAATGCAGTAAGCCCTGGTGTGGAACAGACCATGGAAGCCCAATGGTTCTCCTTCAGCTACCCAGTATGAAGGCTACTTGATCAAAGAGGTGCCAGCAAACCCAATGCCCGCTGAGAGTCACACTGGACATCTATGAATCATTTCAGAAAAGCTGCTCTGCCTGCCTGCAGATGCTTGTGCTGGACAGAGGGAAGGATGAATTTCCCTGGCCC
>PVKC010033728.1:0-13887 GCA_004027635.1 Crocidura indochinensis | reverse complement strand
CCTGCAGAGGCAACTCAGGGGCCACTTTGAGGAGAAGTGGCCACCCCCCACTTTTAGCGGAGACAACGCCTATGGATAGATTGGTGAGTAGTGGCACATGAGCTACAGCGTGTGGGGTGAGGATGGAGTGACCCTGAGTGAAGAGTACCAGGCACCCACTCGAATAAGGCATTAGGGCTGCTGAGTCCCTGCGCCAGGCCAGCAGCCTTTCCTCAAATAAAGGGGGGCTGTCTCCCAACCTAGGGCCAGGGCACTGTGTGGGTGCTGATTGGGGAGACTGAGGAGAAACCCAGCCTGACTCTCTCCCTGGTGTCACAACCTGGAACCTGGCATATGGTGGGTGATTCAGAGAGCAAGAGAGAATGAGAGAGAGGGTGGGGGGAGAGAGATATGAGAGAGATGAGAGAGAGGATAGAGAAAGAGAGCAAGAGAAAACAGAATAAGAGTGAAAGAGTACAAGAGTGAGAGAAAGAGAGAGAACAAGAGAGAGAAGGAAAGAGCAAGAGTGAGAAAGAGAGCATGTGAGAGAGCGAGAGCGAGCGAGCACTTCCCTCCTGCAGCCCCCTAGGGACCACGTACCTCCTTCCTTCCTTGCACGTATCATTTGAGCTTCACCACGTGGAAGCTCATGAAAATGGAGCTCAGTTGGGGGCGTCATTAATTGAATCGACTCAAGTCCGCCTACAGAAGACGAGCAAGTGTGAACTGCGCATCTCAGATCCTCCGCTTGATTCTCTAAAACCTGCTCCCTTTGGGAGCGGCCCATGTAGCCCCCAAAGCCCCCAGTCCCAGAGAGGACACTGCAGAGCCAAGGCCAGTGGGACACTCGCACCTTTACAGCTTCCCTGGCACGCTCCACTACCTCTCCCTGCCACCCAGGCTGCGTGGGCCAGAGCAGTTTGTGTCCCACTTGCAAACCCCCAAAGTCTTCCAGAAAGCTCCGAAGCCCCAGGAAGCAGCATTCTCGTGCCTCAGCCACAATCTGTTGCAGAATGTTCCTTTCTGTGAGAGTGAGTGAGGCTCTTCTCCACAGCTCTGTCATTTTACTCACATCCAAACTTCCATCTCCAGGAAGTTAGATGGAGGCTCTTGGCCTGACTCGGGTATCCGGCTCAAGAATGAGCAAGGCGGCTCCCTCGGAGAGTGGGATGAAGAGAGAGGAAAGAAAAGCAGAGGAGTTGGGAGAGAGGGCGCCTTGCTTCCTTACAGGATCAAGTTGGGGCTGGCTAGAAACAGGACAGGTGTGACTGGGACCCCGGTGAGCCAGAAACAAAAGGATGATGGGAGGCAGAGGATGAGCCTGAAAAAGTAGTTTTAGTGGAGTGATGAAGGGCTCACGCACTTGCACACATGTTCAAAAGCACATTTGTGCACATGCGAATTCATGCAAACATGTACTAACATGCATGCATAAGCACATGGACATACTACAAAATTGCACGTGTGCACCCAGAAACACCGGTGCATGCACAAATACACATGGGCACATGTGTGCTTGTATAGACACAAATACACATGTGGGCATACATGTACGCACAGACATGCACACGTGCACAAGTACACACATATGCACACATGTGTTTGAGGGCCTTCAGCAAGCTTGGACCAAGGACCATCAGGGTCCAGGACTATCTCCTTTTAGGGTCAAGGCTTCGCATCTGTGCCACAGCCCATGTCACGGACAATCCCTGTGTGAGCACTGACCTTGGATGCCTCCAGCGACACCAGCTAACACTGTAGTAGCCCAGAAGCTTCCCTGCTCCTTATACTCAGGATCTCTCTGACAGAGCACAGCAGAGCAAGAAGTCAGAGCCACAGGGGGAAGATGGGGCCAAGTGGGGACATAGATCATGAGACAAGCCACACTCGCTCTACAGGTGCTTTGTAGAAATCGGCCCTGGGAGGACAGAAAACGCTCCAAAATCCCCACATCAAAATTGATTTTCAAGCAAAAGACCCTAGTGAGTGAACCCAGTGCTCAGCCCAGGCTCTGAGCATCTCTGGATGCTTCCCGGCTCCAACCGAGGACCTGTCCTCTGGTGTAAGACACGAATCAAGTGTGTGAGGCCCAGCCCATAGGCCTGGTGGCAGTTGCCAGAGCTCTGAACTCCACGGGGGCCTTTTCCACCCAATGGGAGTGCTCTGGGAATCCTGGTGATCTGCCCCAAAGTTTGGAATCTACCTTCAGCTAGGATTGAGAATGGGCTCACAGTGGCCTCTGAAATCAGAACTCCAGTGAGGGGACAGGGAGCAGAAAGAGTACAATTGTGACCCTTCCAGTATTTTATAGCCTCAAGTCTGCAGACAGGCCAAGAACCTCAAAAACAAGACTGGCCCACACACCCGTGATACCCCTGACACCCGTGTCAAGTTAGCAAACCCTGAGTGGTCAGGGGGCTCGGGACAGATCTTCTTTCCTCCAAAAACTCATAGAAAAGTGAGTGCATCTTGGGATCTGAAAGTCAGTAGCCTGAGTTTGTGACCTGGAAACTGTCCCTTGTCCTGAGTCACCCAGAGTTCAGGTAACACAACACCTGAGGAGCCGTAAACATTCTCAGGAAACAGCCGAGTGCTGGCCAGCCGTCCATGTTGTAAGCAATCTGTTTGTTTTGAATTAAAGAAAAACTTCCCCTGAGTCATTCCTCATAAACAGAAGAGCAGACATTAAAGGAAACTCTGAATAATCTGCTTTGACTTGGAGAGGACATTGAAAAAAGGCCAAAGATGCTATTTTTTTTTTCTCTAATTGATGTTCGGAGCTGATTAGAAACAGGCCCACGGCTTTCAACCATGCATGTTAACAGACAGAGGCCCAGCTCTCCGGCTCCGGTATCGGCCAACCGGTGTACCCGTTTCCCCTTGCCTCGTCAACTGTGGGACCCATTCTATGGGGCAACAGCCTCCAAGCCTTTGTGTGCTTCGTGAGTAACTAGAAAACTAATTTCATCCCACGTTGGTTTGTTCTGTTGCTGATTATGTCGAATTTCCAGAAAGTTCTGAAAATTCCTCCATGGATTCAATCAAAAAACCCTGTGGTAATGGCACATGGAACCCAGGGAAGCTCTCTGGGGGGATTTGTTTCTGAAATTGCTGCAGATCTTTTCCTTGATCGGTTTTCAGGTGCTTAAAGACCTTTCACTCTCTAATCGTCTAGTCGCAACAAATAAAATCATCTTCTCGCTTGCAAGAGTTTCTGAATAGCAGGGCAACGATATGCACTGTCTCCGTAAAGTGCATATTGGGTATTTAATCCACAACCTTTGGCATAGTATCTTTCTGTCCAGAAAATGCTGATAAAATTAAACAAATACTTTAATAAGTGATGCTTTTAGTTTTTCCATCTGTTCAAAGCACTTAAAGGAAAGTCTGATGTTTCATAAACACTCCATAAATGCTCACCGGCCAGTAGTCCCGTCCACTTGGAAGTAGGCGCTGCCTTCAAAATTGGACCTAGAAGAGTAAACGGAATAGACAGAATCTTATTCTTTGCCACTTCTTGGTTGTTTGTGTTACTGGATAGATGAGCCTCGTTTACAGCGTAGCTGACATTTTTGGGATGAAACAGGAGACCAGTGCTCGTGCAAACTTGTACTATCTCGGAACCATCCTCCCCCTTGGTTCTGGGGGTAAATACAAGCACGCTCACTTGGACCATCTAAAATAATTTGAAAGCCTTCTAATGTGTCCAATATGCTGCCTGCTTGCTTCCCTCCCTCTCGGCCCTGCTGGCCCCTTTCCTTGGGAAAGCCTCCTCAATGTCTCCTACTCATCTTTTCATTTTTTATTCTCATGTAGGTGATTTGATTGCATAGTGTTAAGGGTGATGGGATTGATATGCAAGGTCATTGCACAATACAATGCTAAGGTGCCCTGGACACCCTTCACACTGTCCTGTGTCAGCTCTGCCCCATCTTCATCTCCTCACCCTTTATTCTTGTTGTTTATTTGTTGTCATCTCCCTGATCAACACTGTCTTGTCCTATGCTTTGTTTCTCTATACCACAAAGAGTGACATAATCTGGTTTGTTTTTCAACCTTCCACTAATTTGGTTTAGCATCTTTCCCTCCCACATCACATCTGCCCACACCACAGCCAACTGCATGATCTCATCCTTCTTCATAGCTGTGTAGTATTCCACAGTGGTCTATTGTGTGGGGTTCCATTGTGTGTATAGATCAAAACTTCTTGATCTGTTCATCCATTGTTGAAAATTTGAATTATCTTCATCTCCTGATTCTTGATATTCATCTTCCAGGTCGGCTCAAACTATTAAATCACCTTCTAAGCCTTCCTAGATCCAGCTTCATCCACTTCCCAGCCAGAGATCGAAACTTTCCCCCTTGCATTATCTATTCTTTTTTTTTTTTTTGGTTTTTGGGTCACACCAGGCAGTGCTCAGGGGTTACTCCTGGCTCCATGCTCAGAAATTGCTCCTGGCAGGCATGGGGGATCATATGGGGCACCAGGATTCGAACCGATGACCTTTTGCATGAAAGGCAAACGTCTTACCTCCATGCTATCTCCCGTGCCCCTCATTATCTATTCTTTGATGTAACTGTCTTCTCAGATTATGCTCACATTGCTTTGTATCTCTCTGCAATCCTGAAATGTAAGATTGTTTTTTGATTCAGAATGTAATTTTATTTTTTTATTTTTATTTTAACAGACATTTATTCGAATATATAATGACAAATCTTACACAGTGATATTAAAGGTAGTCTTAAGGTATATAGTGACAATAAATGGGGGGGGGGACTTTCTACCAGTGTTGTCCTCCTTTCATCCCTGTTCCCAAGCATATATCCCTTATCACCCTCCTTTATCCCCCAGAATGCTAGTGCATCTAAAAGTATATATGTTAACCCTAATGTAAACCTTTCTTTTTTCCAGTTCCAGATATTTTTACTAGTGGTTTCTTAAACGTTTGGAGTCAAGGGAGCACTGTTAAAACAATATTAATGTGGCAATTATCGTTTGCATGGGCCCACCAAAGTATGGAGTTCATGAAAAAGAAAAACTTTTGCCGAAATACAAGGAGACCCCAACCCTGGAGTTTCCTGACATAAGACCATTTCTAGGCTCCAGGCAAACTAGTTTGTTCAATCCCGGTAATTGTCTGTAGTACCCACACAGTTATATTTTCACAGTCTCTGTTGTTGATCTCACGTTTCTGTATAGAGGGTCCTGACATCTGTATATCCTACAATGAAGTCAGGATGGTACAGAGCAGCATCTAACTGAAATAAATGTAAGATTTTTTTAAGGCAGAAGCAGTGTCTTACCCATTGCCTTAAGTCTGAAGTTTGTAAAAATGATAAATTTTGTAAGTACTTCCCAGTTTACATGAGAGAACTAGTGAAAACAATGACATTGTATGTGGAGGATATAGAAGGTATATTCATAACACAAACTATTATCAATAAGTATATAAGTTCCTGAGACTAACAATTAATTATACATACTTCACACTGTTAACTAGAAGTACATGGATTTCGTTGAAAACTTTAATCCAGAAGCTAATATCAGTATTGGTAAAGGAAACAGACATCAGTTTTATAGTGACAGTATTGTTGACTATAATTATTATGCATATTAGCAGAAGCATCCTCTATTTTTTAAAGCTTGGATTATATCTTGATATTTAAAGTTAGGACCATGACATTTCAATTGAACTGTACTTAATATACTTCAAATAGATATTTTTTCTCAAGTGATTTAACAATCTAAGGTGATGCTCATAACATATGTATTTAAAATAATCAAATGTTGCTCCTGTATTATTTATGAGAACCCCCAATTAATTAATACCAGCCAAATTATGAATAGTGGTTCATAATAAAAGGGGATAGCATGAAATACTCAACTATATCAGTATCACTTTATACATTGAACCATTTAATTATTTCATTGACAGTAAGCACATTGATACAAACCTGCTAGGTCAGCAGAAATGGGGTCGCAGTGAAGATCTCACAATATCTATGAATTTAGACTTTGTTTTGATGTCATTGTCCATAAGAAGAGTCAAGGGGAGAGCATGAATAATTAATTAGGTTGCTAAACGTGTGAAGGTTCTGGGAAAGATAATAAAAGCTGAGAGGGTTGAGAATAAAAAGAGGAGAAATACCCTGACCTACACAGTGTAAACAAGATCACAGATTGCTGGCTTGACCCCTTTGAGTTGGCTCCGAGTTCCTGTCCCTGGAAAGGAAAGAACAAGGCTCCCTGTGCTGGCATGTCCTGGGTCTCTTCAAGAATATGCACCCAGTTCCATACTGGGTGATTCAAGCCTACCAAGATTCAAACCAAGCTGCTCTATCTTAGATGACCCAGGTGACACTGGGAGCTTCTGGCTCCTTCAGTCAACTCATCACTATGGACCATTTCTTGGAGAACCATTTCATGAAAAAAAACTGTCCCCAGACTCTCCTCCTCCTTTTCTGCAGGTGGGGGAGCTCTTGCAAGCAAGACTGGGCTTTGAAACAAAATACCTGTTTCCCTGATACACCCCAAGCCTGCCAGGCAGACACCAGTCCATCTCTCTCAAGCAGCCGCAATGGGGTGACTTGCAGGGAGGAATTTCTGTATTTGTCTTCCCTACTCTTAACAATGAGTTCTTAAAGTCCTAGCAGCTGACTAAGTGAGGAGATGGTAGACAACCTCTTGAGTGGTATTAATTAATTAATGGGTAGATTTGGGTAGCATCTTAAAAGGCCAAGTGTTTGGCCTTCCCATTTTGAGAGTCTATCTCAGAGAACCAGCATGTGATTGGAGATTTGGGACTTTCACTTTCTCCCCAGAACCCCCACAGAGCCTTAGGATGGGATGGGAGAGGGACCAAAGGTTGAATCCATCCTTAGGGCCAAGTGTTTGGCCTTCTAAATTTGAGGGTCTATCCCAGAGAACCAGCCATGTGATTGGAGATTTGGGACTTTCACCGTCTCTCCAGACCCCCACAGTTTCTTGAGATGAGATGCAAGAGGGACCCAAGTTTGAATCCATCCTCGGGGTCAATGATTGGACCATCATGCACATGGAACAAGACCTCCAAAATGGTTCACAGAGTTCCTTGTTGGGTGACTTTGAGACTATTCAGGGAGATGGATGTGCCCAAGGACTCGGAAACTTCCATCTGGATGTTGTTCTGAGCCTTTCATGCCCCTTTAATGGAAGAGCTGTGAGTCTGGTAAGATTCCTTGGAGTCTGTGAGCTGAAGCAACAGTCACTGACCTAGGACCAGAGCAATGGCACAGTGGGGTGGGCACTTACCCAAGTTCAATCCCTGACATCCCAAATGCTCCCCGGGTCCTGTCGGGAGTGATACATTAGAAGAGCCAGGAATAAGTTCTGAGCATCACCAGGCTTGGCCCAGGAACAAGCAAAAAAAGTCATTGAACCCAGGAAAAAGGTTGTGGGGCTCCTGATTTCTAGTCAATTTCCAGAAGGTGATGGGGTCACCCAGCTGGTGGCTCTGGCAAGGCAGAGGTGGGTTGGAGGGCAGAGCTGTTGCCTATTTCTCTCTTTATAAGGCTATTGGGTGAGAAGTGGCCGATAGGGTTGGCTATAGGCATAGGGAAGTGTCCATCTATGAGTAGGAGTTGGTGAGTGGTTTTTCCCCAATCACAGATGCTTCAGGCATCAATTGGAGCTGGCATGGTAGTGGGCAGGTGGCATTCAGGCTCCCAGAGAGGTGCCATAGTGAGCTCCCAGCAGGCTTGGGCCACATGGCATGACTTGGCTTAAAGACCAATTACCAAATCTGGAAATATAGGAAGCAATCAGAGTCGATTCCCCTCCCAAGAACATGAGGAATGATGTTGGGGGACACATTCCCTTCCCCAAGCCTGAGAATGGGACTTTCTCCTAGAAAGAGGGTGCCCTGTCCCTGTCCATGCCCCTTGTTGTGATCTAGAAGTCACCTTGCCCACTCCACAACAGAGCAAACTTCATTGAGTTAAAACTTTAGAAGCTACACACAATCTTACCAGCTGGGCTTGGGTTGGGTGATGGCTAATTTTGGGACCTGGCACATCCGAGCATCAAGGGTTGTTCTGGGCATCTTCAAGGACTTGTCCAGATGAGTATGACACCAAAATCTGCAGAGTAAACCAGGTGTCCCTTGAAGAGGTGGGCTTCAGTCCTTCAGTAGAAGCCTTAATGGAGCACAAGGTTGACTACCCAGGGAGGAGGGGGATTTATTCTGCCTGGTGCTCAGGTCTAGAAAGTTGGGTCTTTTCCTGTATTTCTTGATCCAAAACTCACTGGCTTTCTTTTTTTTTCCTTTATACATTTTTAATTCTGTTGTGTGCAATGCTATCATTAATGCTTGTTACGCATAGCTCTACCTCTCCCATCACAGCCCACCTACCCTCTCCCAATGACCCCGAAACCCTCTTCGACCCCTAATGAGACCAGCTCTTCCATTCCATTGTCTTTAGTCCTGTATTTCTCCCTCGCTGTTTGCCCCCGGTGAGAGTTATTCTCCAGCCTTTCCCTTTGGCTGGCTTCACTCAACACCATCCCCAAACCACTGGCATTTATCCTTGAACTTAAACCCTATGGCGGCAGGTGCAGGGCTTTCAAGCTTCAGTCATGAGTCAGCTCCTTTGTTACCGTCAGAGCCTAGGTCATAGGTGTGTATGGGTGCCTACATGTCTGGTTCTGATGTCAACAGCTGACCCACTTCTCACCACCGCCAAAGTGCCCAAGACCCTCCACAATGGTACTGTAACTTCAGTTTCTTGGAACTCAGGGACTCTGCCAGCATCCATCCGTCCAGCTATTATCTCGCTTCTAACCACCACGCACATAACATCTATATCAATCTCATCTTGTAATTGATCATATATCTTACCCCTTTATTTGGAATCTATTTGTTGACTTATTTGTTTCTCTTAGAGAACGTGGACCTGTCACCTGCTTATACACCTCTCAGCCACAGGAGAAGCTGCCTTTCAGAGGGACACTTAGGGCTGTCCTTTCTATGTGGGCACCCCTCAAACTCGTTTAGAAGCTTGAGTAGAAAGCAAGGGGGAGACCGGGAAGCCCCAATGCAAAGATGCAAACCCACCTTTTGCACAAATCCCGGCTTCCACTTAACCATTCAGCCAGGATAAGGGACTTTAATTTTGCAGGTGCCCAAGCAGGGTAAAGAGGTTTTAACTTTCCAGATACCCAGGGGAGTTGCGGGGTTGAGTGGCCACAAACACGGCCCAGGACATCGCCCCTACCTGCACACCCCAGTCTCTCCTCACCTCACCACCTCCCCTGGAAGTTTCTGCACCTTCAGGGTGGGGCTCTGGCCTGCAGACAAAACCCTAAGGGTCTTTAAGGCCTGGCTTCTAAGTCTAAAGTCTCCACCACACACAGGTTCCTTCCTGGGCAGATAAAGGCCTCCAGACTGGAATTCCCCGTCTCACAGCGCCACCTTCTGTCCAGTGCCCGCCGGTCCAAGGATTCTATTCCCATGGAAGGTTCCAGATGCACCAGCATCTTGGTGGTCCCTGTGCAGAGCCTCACAGAACCAGCACAGGGACCAAAAAAAGCTGCTCAGGTGTGGTGAGGGGAAAAAATGATAGGCTGACTTTCCAATCACCCCAGTATTCCCAGGGACCCCAGCCCAGAGCTAACCCAGAACCAATCCAGAAATAGACCAGAATCGGCCCAGAGCTAGCCCAGAATCAGCCCAAAACCAACTCAGAAGCAGCTCAGAACCAAAACAAGGGCTTCTTGACCCAGGAAAGACAAGGATATCTGAAGCTGCCAGGATGGGACACTTGAACAGTCCCTGAACCTATGTCTAATGACAGGTCATGGTGGCTCCTGGGACCCGCCCAAATAAATGGTCATAGATGCCCAGAGCCCAGCTGTCCATGAGGCTAGCCAAGGACAATTGGCACCCAGAAGCACCCTCCATATTTCCCTCCTGTCACCTTGGGGAGGGCCCCCATAGCCTCAGGCTGTTGCTCTGGGACCACTCGGCCTCATGGCTGAAATTTCCCTCTGTCTGAAGTGGGGGGGAATCAGTGCTCATGACTGCTGATGGGCACATGCTGACTGGACCCGAGCCATGGTCTCACCTCCCACAGAGGTATAGAGAGGCTGGAAACACAGGACCCTGCTGGCCTCGGGACCAAGTGCAAGAACTGAGCCAGTCCCAAGGGAGAAAGGCCAAGGGTGCTGATCCAGCCATCCTCACTCTGGAGATACCCTGAGTTGCACTATTGAACTCGGTTATCAGACTCTCCATCTTGTTCCATGCTCATGTTGGGGTGGGCAGGACAGAAAGGTCTCACGCTTCAGCCAGGTCTCTGCCACCCAAAGGTGCCATCAAGCTTCTTCCCTCAGCAGCATCGCAGGCTGAAGAAATCACCCCTAAATGGGCAGCAGAATCAGCCTCCGGTGAATACCAATGCAGCAGCCAGCGTGGGCCTGACCCTGGCATCTCTGCCACTCTGGAATCCATGCGCTGACTCTGGCACAGGGTTGTCACAAATGACACAATCTTGGAACAACTGAGTCCTGAGTCAACACTCTCTGGAGCCACTGCTGCCATCCTGCGGCCTCTGAGTCTCCATCTCTATCAGGGCAAGCCCAGCTTTGGAGGGAAATTTTCACTCACTCAGACCAAGGATGGGGACCCAGCTGGACACAGGCACTGTTGGAGGGTCAGAAACTCTCTGGGCTGTAATCAAAACAGAGAACAGGACCGTGAAGTCAAAAACTCTTTTCCTTTGAATTAAAAAGAAAGCAAGTTCCACTGAGAACACCCACTGGGTGCAGGTGGAAAGAGGGCCCGGGGGAAGCTAAGCTTGGAAGTTCCCAAGGGCCAAAGATTGCAATTATCTTTTTTATAAAAAGCTGGAATTAATATGTTGTCAAAGAGGGGAGTGTGTGTGTGTGCGTGTGTGTGTTGTGTGTGTGTGTGTGTGTGTGTGTGTGTTCCCCTCTGTGGTGCCAGGGACTGCATTAAGGTTGACTCCACACAACACCAGCATCTTAACCCCATCTCCTCGGCCCCAAAGAACAACGTCCAGAAAGGAATCAAACTGTGTTGACCGTCGGCGACAAGCTCACAGCACCTACATGGACTGGCCTGATCTTGAACCATGGTGCACTCAGAACACAATATTCGGAGTTTTTTTTTTTTTTTTGAAATTGAATATTTTAAGAACAGAATGTGCCAGTATAGTTGGGCTTCTTGATACATGCACAGGGTCCAGTCTTGGAAAAAAATTCTTGGAGGTGCAAGAATGTTCCAGAATAGGCAGACAGAACAGCAGGTGAGCTGGTGGCCCAGCCAGAACATGGCTTAATTCGTTCAGAGCAGAACCAGAACAAAATAGTTCTGTGTGTGCACATATGCGTTGCCTGTACTTGTGTGTGAATGGACATACGTATAGTGTGAAAATGTGTTTGTGTGCATGTTTATGTGGATGCATGTGTGTTTGTATGTATTGTGAATGTGCGTTTGTATGTCTGCTCGTGTGTGTATGTATGTGAACTGTGTGGCTTTTGTGTCTACATGTGTGTGTGCATGTTTGTTGTATGTGTATGAATGTGTGAGTTTGTGTGTCTGCACGTGTGTGTGTGCTCTGAACTCCCAGCATATGAGAAGCCGTGTGTCAGGTATAGGGTCTGGCCTCTCCTTCAGGTTGGAGCTGGGTGCTCTTGGATGTGGTGAGTTCGGGGATAAACTTGAGGGTAGGTGCTAGGTGCAGAGACAGAAAGGCGTGACCTTCCACATCACCCATCCGTAACCGGGAAGACCTGCTGCTCCGTCTGCCCCCTGCTGCCCATGGGCTGAAAAGCATCTTTGGGCAGTGAGGGCAGAGTAGAGAGCACTGTGACAAGGAGAGCTGGATATGAGCCCTCTGGACTAGAATTGGGTGCCGAAAGGAGGGAAAGTGATAGGCCAGGATACCCCTTCAGGAACAGTATTGAAGACCACAGTGTCTAAACAGGAAATAGGAGTGGGGGGAGAGAAACTAGAGACTTGAGTTACACAGGTGGGCCTAGTTTTGGAGAAGAGGAAAAGAGCAGCCAGGAAAAAATCAAGGCCAGGGTTGGGGGACTGGGGTTCATCTCCCCAATCCAGGCAGAGCAAGACTAATCCAATCACAGACATTAGGATCTCGGGCTCTGCTAGATGGCTTGCTAAGAGTATTGTAGTAAAAAACGGGCATAATGAGCCTGATTCTCTCATCACTCTGGCTGTTCTGGTACAACTTAAAAGTTTATTAAAACCAAGAAATGCTGCTTGCAAGGAACATTTTTGTGCAAAACAAGAGGCCACATTTAGAAGAATAATGTGATAATCCACCATAAAAAGAGGAACTGGACTTATTATAAAAATACTATTTTCAGTTAACGATGACTTATTCAAAATAATACTAGCCAAGCAAATGTTTTTTCTGGGCGGCGTGAGAGACGATTGTCTGCAACAGATGGCCACTGACCTCCACTCTGGTCCTCAAGGCCCATGGCAAAAGGGGATTGGAGTTAAAGTGGCCACTGTCCAGAGCAATAGAACACTAGGGAAGGTGTTTGCTTTGCATGTGGCTGAGCCTGGTTCGATCCCCAGCATCTCATAGAATTTTTCCAGGAGTGATTCCTGAGTACTTGCCAGGTGTGCCCTCAGCCCCAAAAAAATGACCACAGGTGTCTCTTCTTCCCTGAATCTTAGAACTTCAGGAGAAGTCCCACACCCAAGTGCCAAAGCCTGCTGACTTCTCATGGGGTTCACCCAACAAAAGCGTTTCTGATTCCAACACAGTAACCACATGGGTGCCTCTCTCCACACTTCCCACAGGGGCACAGGGTGCCATGGAGGGTGGGAGAAAGTCTGCAAAGGGTCACCAAGCTAGAAAGAGCCGACAGGGCTGGTGGGGAATCAGATGAAGTGGAGGAAGGCCATGGCTAGAGAAAAGTGAGGGGCAGATCTTGGTACTCTCAAGAGACAAATGAGGAGACATTAGATAGAGAAAATTTACTAGAGATTGGAACCCAGCTGCCTGGGTGAGAAAGAAGACTAGGTGGTGGAAGAAGGGACCCAGAGCAACAGTCACTGCTGAGCTGACTCCAGCCTAGACTGGTGCTCAGTGCAGCTGTCCTGGTCACCCTACTCCAGATAGCACAGAAAGACACAGGGTAGCTTGCACCCCTTTATTGGGGCTATATTAGGGGCTCCTGAACATGGAACTAGAAGCTCACCAGAGAAGAACCAGGGGGTCCCAACTCTCCTCAGACAGCCAGGCCCTGTACAGGGCCTGCCAGACTCTGTCCACAGGGTTGGGGTCCTGGCGGGGAAAACAGGGAGAAGAACAGGCCCAAATGCTGTTCTTGAGAGTCTGGGCCCATGCTTAAGTTCAGCACAGTCTCAGGACGAGTCCTCAAAGGGGACAAAGTTAGTTTGAGAGGCTGATGGAGGTGCCGTAGGGGAGCACTTAGTTGGGACCAGACTGCCCCCCCCATGAAACTTAAAGTCCCCACACCCACTGTCCACTCGCCTGGACCCTCAGCTGCTGCATCTCATGAGCTCATTTTTAACTGACTGTCCACACGCTGACCTTCCCCAATTCCGCTTCTTTCCATGAAAAAATGTGACTCTTGGAGATATAGGCACTTGGCTTGTACAAAGATAGCTCTAGTTTGGTCTCCCGCCCAAATAATGTCCCAGGAAACCTGCAGGACTGAATACCCATGCTGAAATCTAGGAATAGCCCATGACCACTACTAAAGAGAAGAAAGAAGAAAGAAGAAAGAAAGAAAGAAAGAAAGAAAGAAAGAAAGAAAGAAAGAAAGAAAGAAAGAAAGAAAGAAAGAAAGAAAGAAAGAAAGAAAGAAAGAAAGAAAGAAGGAAAGAAAGAAAGAAAGAAAGAAAAGAA
>PVKC010033727.1:0-13890 GCA_004027635.1 Crocidura indochinensis | reverse complement strand
ATCTGGAGATTTGGGGGACAAAGTAATTGTACATGGGCTCTGTTTTGTTTTTCTTGTTCATTGCTGAAAGTTCAAGACTGAGATATCATCAATGGGACAACTGAGAATTCTGTTTATGCGTGATTGTCCTTCCACTGTAACTTTACCCTTTCCTCTTTCTTTGCATCTCTGTTCTCATAATAAAAAATTAAAAAGTTAATAAAAAAAAAAAGAAAAAAAGAAGAAGTCCTGTATGAGGTAGCTGCCAATCTACTCTGGCTCTGAATTTTGCTATTCTGGACATTTCATAAAACTGCAGTCATAATCTGGGGGCCTTTGTGAAGGGCTTCTCATGTTTTCAAGTTTATCTATGTTGTAGCATATGTCAACACTTTGTTCTTTTTATTGCTAAATCATACAACATTGAGTAGACACAGTTATTGTATTTGTAGCTCACTGGTTGCTTCACTTTGGGTATTTGGAATAAAGCAGCTTTGACAATTCCCCCCCCCCAAAAAAAAGAAAGAAATTGCTCCTGGCAGGTATGGGGGACCATATGGGGGCACCGGGATTCGAACCGATGACCTTTTGCATGAAAGGCAAACACCTTACCTCCATGCTATCTCCCGGGCTCCAGTTTTTTTTCATAACATAATAACATATATCAGATATTACTTCATATGATTGTGACTAGAGGTTAGAGCAGGATTTGATTGTTAAATTTCTTGACTCCAAAGACCATGATTTTTACACTATACATTTTAATTAGAAAATTTGAGGGTATAATTAAAATTATAAATATTCCACTTAGACTTTTAATGTACAAACTTAGAGATGAAAGTATTTGATTGATATTCTTTTTAATAGCAGGGGTCTTTTACTGTTTACTTTTTTTTTATAAATTCTTTAATTGAATTATCATGAAATACATGGTTACAAAGTTGTTAGTGATTGAATTTCAGTCATAAAATGTATAAGCCCTTCACCAGTGCACATTTTCAGCGACCAATGTCCTATTTCCCTCCAGTTCCCCATCTGCCCTCTCCCTGACCAGCTTCTATTGAAGAACTTTTTCTTCTCTCTCTTTGTCTCTTTCTCCCTTATTTTGTTTAGATACCTTTATTTGCAATATTGTTCATTAAGAGTATCATGCCTATAACTTTATCTTTTTTCAGCACACAGTTCTTGTCCAGACTGATCTTTTCCAACTACCATTGTAGTAGTGGTCCCTTCTCTGTCCTATCCTGCAATGCTTCCATTTGCTTAGCTTCCCCTTCATTTGCCTGCCCCAAAGTTATTACAAAATACCCCCATATGTTCTCTATTTTTAATTTGTGAATTTGACTCCAAAGGTAGAGGAAAACTCATCTGAATTTAGCTAAATAAAGGCTTCCAGGAAAAATTCTTATTTCTAAAATAAGCGGATTGAATTAGATGATTTCCCAAGTTCCTTTCAGCTCTTCTAGTGTAAATGCTGTGAGCAGAATTTTAAAGATGACAACTACTTCCATATTCAAAAAAAGAAAAAATATAACATGATCAAAACTGGAGTGTATATTGGAGAGACACAAAGATTTGTTAATGAATGTTGGAGGCTAACGGATTGCTGTGGGGAGAGGTGAAAAAAGCAGATTTAACATCTGAATCTCCTGAGACTGATGTTGTCTTAATGTTAAATGCTTTCTAATGGTCGAACTGGCTGAAAAACAAATTAAGAAAAGCCTAAGGGGGCTCCCTGTACAAGGCACATTCCATTAGGCTCTGACCAAATTATTCCTTGTAAGGAAGCGTCCAGGGATGAAGATCTGGGTGCATTAGAATTATTTTTATGTTTCTGACAAGAGGCCACAGTCCTGAGCTCTTTTCTGTTTAATTATCACACACTACTTCAATTTAATAGAGCTTTCACTTAATAGTACTTATAAAAATAATATGAAAACATAATGGACTATATTAAAAGTGTTTTTTTTCAAAGAAGCATATCTAAATGTTTCAGATAGTAGCACTGCCAATTTTAATATCCCATTATATGCATCTATTCTTACAAAACCATATTCATCAGCTGAATCAGAATTTCCACCGCAATTATAATCATTCAAGAGAAATGTTCTGGCCCTAAATCTTTCCTTTTCCTTCATTCTTCACAACCTCTGAAAATTTCTGCTTATAGTTAAAACTATTCCTCTCCCCATTATTATCTTCAAAATTCTTATAACATGAACCTTGTGTGTATAGTCTTGTTGATGGTGTACCCTTTGATTTTCTATACACCAGGTTTATTTCCTTAACAACAACAACAACAACAACAACAACAACACACACACATATATATATATAAATATATATAAAGACAAATAATAAGTTGAGAGGACTGAACTATGCGCCAGATAAGAGGGTTAAATAAATAAAAGCAGTTCTTGCTCCAGTGATCTCCTAGCTCATAGCCTGCATACTCTATTTAACTACTTCCTGACTGTAATCTAGGTGATTGTTTTCCACAGAAAATCTAAGGGGTAGTATGTAGAACCTGTGGTTAGTGGAGGGTCAGACTTAGACTGGAAAGTACAAGTTAATGAAGGTTCTCTCTGGGCTGATAGTAGGCAGCAATCTATAAAGTAGGTAGGAGTGAAGTCAGGCATTGAAGGGCAGAGCAACAGGAATAGGAAGTCTGCCAGCCCTTAGCTTCTTCCCTAGAGAGTCAGTTTACCCAGGCTCACCATGACCTATTTTTTTCTTTGTATTCTATTCTGATCATTATATAGAAAATATGTATACACATATATAGACATATAAATATATTTAAGCACCATGATTACAAGCATGTTCGTAGTTGGATTTCAGTTATAAACAGAATCACAGTGACCTTTTAACCTGTGTAACTTGACCCTTTGATTCTATAAATGTAATCTGTCTGCTTCATATTCATCCAGTACATAAATTCATCTATTTACTATGAACACTGACATTGAACTGCCTCATGGAGTTTACAAAATATAGTAATGGGGTAAATATTAGCATGAGAGAAAAAATAACCAGTAAGTGGATGTGGATATAAGGATATATGGTTGACAGAAAGAGGCAGGGCAAAAGAGCAAAAATGAAAAAAAATGGTGTTTTTTGCAAAGGAAATACAAGAAGAAAGAGGATAAAAAGATCATAAGAGTGAAATTAATCAAGAGTTGGCAGATTGATAGTGAGACAAAAGAACTTGAGAGTTTCTATTATAATTTTTCTCTATGTGGTGTACTTTTCTATGCTGTTAAAGAGACTGGATATATAACAGAGCTTAGTTATTTTAATTATTTATTCAATATGTTGTCATTGAATAGACTGAGTACCCAATGGGTACTACATGTAGGAATTTGGGATTTATGTGTGATTGAAAAATAGTTCACAGAGATAGCATGGGGGTAAGTCATTTGCCTTGCATGTAGGTTCGAATCCTGGCATCCATATGGTCCCCTGAGCCTGCCAGGAGCCATTTCTGAGCATAGAGCTAGGAGCATAGAGCCAGGTCAAACCCTTAGCACTGCCAGGTGTGACCCCCCACCCAAAAAAAGAAAAAGTAGTTATCGGATTTAGCCACAAAAAAACAAAGACTATGATAAAAAATCTCCAGTACAGAAAGATAGATGCCATAATTGGCAGTCATGGGTCAGTAATTAATTATATTCTCTTTGTATCAATTTTACCATGACAGGCTGAGATGAACTAGGCAGTTGAGATCAGAATACACCATTTCACATTAATTGGCCCATATTGATTATAAAAAATAATTTGAAATTATAACTGCCTCTGGGCTGTAATTACAAAGCCTTATACCTGTTCTCAGGCTAAAGCTTTTTTTTAGTTGATTGTAACATATTGTTCTCATAAGTAAATACATTTTTTTGCAGGGGATTGTTAGTTTTGGAATTCTCTCTGTATATGCAGTACTTTTTCCAAAAGGGTTCATCAAAAACATTTTAAGCCACAATAATAGGGTACAGCACACTCCCCATTTGAATCCCTGGAGGACTAAAGAAAGGGGACATACATATCTCTTCCAATTATAATCTATAGTAAATGCTCCTCGTATAACCCATGTTCTTTGTCAGGCCAAACACAGTGAGAAACTACTTCGAACAAAAAGTTTATGCTTCCTGCCTATTCAGAAATCAGTCAGGGTCATTTTCCACTGTACCCTAAAGGACACAGAATTATTTTTTTTAATTTTAGCACTATGGTGACAAGACTGTTCATACTATAAGATTTTTTTAAAATTTTTATTGTGACTGAAGTTCATTACACAGAATTATTTACGGTACATAGTGCCAATGAATGAAGGGCATTCCCTCCACTCCTGTTCCCAGCATGTCTCCCATATCTCCCTCCTTTAACCCACTCCCCACCCCACAGAATACAAGTGTAACTGGTCTCCACTTTACATCTTGTTGTAGGTTGGGTATCTATTCTGTTTGGTGTTCCAGTCTGGTCATTTTTTATTTACACTACATGTTCATATGACTGGTCCTAGTAACATCCTTTTCTCCCCTCAATTTATGAGGCTGAATGGTTCAGGTTATGCTATTCTGTTTGAGATAAAAAGGTTAAGGAAAAGAGAAGAAAAAAATTTGGTATCAACTACTAAAAAATGAAATTAAAAAAAATCACCAAATAATATCCACAAGAGTGAAAAAAAGTGGAAGAAAAAAAAGGAGGAAAATAATATCAAAAACAGACGAAAAATAAAACAAAACAAAACCAGAAAAAAAAAGGAATGCTGGAGTGATAGGGTTTGGTGTTACCCCGCTTTTTTTTTTTTTTTTTTTTTGTATAGGCACAGTAAGTATTGGGGAAGTAAGGAAATTTCCATGGCCTAAGGGATTCAGGATTTCTTCATCACTCTTGAAACATATTGTCATAGGAACAATCACTGACTCCATACCTTCTCATTGCCATATCCCAGAGGTTTTGTTTGTTTGTTTATTTGTTTTTGTTGTGGTGTTGGTGTCAGAAAACTTTCCTCTCGGTTGTGGATGAGAAAATCAGGTCACTGTAGAAAGCAATCTTGGTATTTGCACAGGTCCTAGGACAAGGCCTAGGGTAGAGTCTTTAAGGTTCTAGAGGTTGTTCCAATATTGTTGATGTGTTCAGTTTTCTGTATCATGTGCTCCATGTTTTTGCTAGTTCCCTAAGCCAATGTCCTGGAAATTATGATTCCAAAGGTTCTGCTCAGTCTCTGTTGTCAGAATTGGGCCTCTGTACTTAGAAATCTTGATTTTTATGACATCTGGACTATAGCCTGCGGTAGGGTTTTCCTTAATGATCTCCAGGTAAGTTCTGCCCAGTCACTGTTGTCAAAGTCAGTTTTCTGAAGTTAGTGCTCTATAAGTTTTTTTTCTTTTTTACAGATAAAGTTGTTCATGATTGAGTTACAGTCATACAATGCATAACAAACATAACCATGTGCATTTCCCACTACCAAAGTCTACAGTTTACCTCTTATCCTTTCTGATGTCAAGACCTGAAAGGATATAGAATTCTTTTTAAGTTTAAATTTCTACTTGGATTCCACTAAGTTCTGTGCAAGGAAAAACACTAATGGTGTCTGTGACAGTTGCCACTACTTCAAACCCTTGTCAGTTTTCTGACAGCAATTTTTCCATGTAATTCTGAACTCTTTAAAATAAAATCTCTTCAGGTGTAATCTTGAGGTTCTTGAGCATATTTATTAATGTGGACTCCCACTCCGTGTTAAAGATTTCTTTCAGAAGTATGTTATTAAATTTATACATTAAATCCCACATAAAATAAAGTTTTGTAACCACAACCTGTTTCTGTTCCTTTCAGATTTTTAGGCCCCAGACCATAAAAAGAAAAGGCATATAAACCTCTTAAAAGATAATATGTCTCTGTCTATTTCAAAAACACTGACAATTTTCAGGTTAGTCTGAAGATATGAATAAACTCTAAGGATCTTAGTATATGATAGAATTGCTTCCACCTCTTCTTCCTCCTCCTCCTCCACTTCTTCTTCCTCCTCCTAACCCACCCCTTCCTTCTTCTCCTCCTCCTTTTTTCCTTATTTCATCTTACTTGTCTTCCTTTTCCTCCTCCTTTTCCTTATTCATTCTCTTTATTTTTCTCCTAATACTTCTTTTTTTCCTCTTTTCCTCCTCCTTCCTTCTACTTCTCCAGTTTTTTCTTCCATTGGCTTGAAATGAAATGAAATTTAAAAAAATCACCAAATAATATCCACAAGAGTGAAAACAAGTGGAAGAAAAAAAAGGAGGAAAATAATATCAGAAACAGACAACAAATAAAACAAAACAAAACCAGAAAAAGGAATGCTGGAGTGATAGTGTTTGGTGTTACCCGGCTTTTTTTTTTTTTTTTTGTATAGGCACAGTAAGTATACTTACTTTCTATCCATTTTCTCTCATCCTATATATATCCTGTGATTTTAGATATTTCTTGTAAGTAGAAAATGGAGGGATTTTGTTTCCTGGTTGATCTCACCCCTTAGTGCCTTTTGGTTATAGAGTTTAATCCATTGTCTTTTTATGGGAGAGTTAGAGCAATAATACCCCCTGAATGTGGAAATAACAATCCTACACAAGAAATGACTATGGACTAAAAGGCTATGTTCCCAGTCATCTATTTGATTTATATCAGGAACCTTTCAGGAGTTCATCAAGGTCCAGTTTGGTTGTCAAATGTCTCCAGTTGTTATATGTCTAAGAATGTTTTAATTCCTCCCTCTTTCCCATCTAAATGAGATCTTTGCAGAGTAGTGGACTTTAGGTTGAAAGTTCTTTAATTTAGTAATTTGGTTATATTGTTCTACTCTTTTATTGCTTGTGTCATTTCATATTATTTCCTTATAGTTAAAGTTTTTCTTCTCTCCTGCTGATTTAAGAAGTTTGTCTCTCAGATCTGTACAGTGGGTAGAGCATTTGCCTTGTATGTGGCTTCCTGAGTTTTATCCTTTATATCTGATGAGCACCATCAGAAGCATTCCTGAGTGCAGAGCCGGGAGGAATATCTGAACACCACCAGGTCTGGCTGAAACACACACACACGTAAAAAAACATTAATTATTGAGTCCTGGATGGAGGTGGATGATGGTGAGATGGATGGTGAGGCCTTTCTCTCTCTCTCTCTCTCTCTCTCTCTCTCTCTCTCTCTCTCTCGCTCTCTCTCTCTCACACACACACACACACACACACACACACGTAGTAAAACATTACTTGTTGAGTGTTGAGTTCTGGATGGAAGTGGATGATGGTGAGGTGGATGGTGAGGCCTTTCTCTGCTGACCCAGGGTACGCACCTGCAACCCCTCCAGTCTTAGGGTGGCCACAAGGAAATGATCCACTGGCAATCAGGTTTTAAGAGATATCAACTTTATTGAGGTCCTAGCCGCTATGTATGGCTCCTAAGCATTTAACCTTTTAAACAGGCTCTTTTCAGCTGCCCTGACATCTCTACTCACTTCTGTCAGCCACCTCCCTGCTAAAACCTCTCTCAATCATCCTGCAGAATCCCCCACCTATCCTCCCACTGCCCCTAAGGCAATCCCTTCCTTGGCAACCATAGACCCCTTCCAGATGTCCGTAGGTCTGTCTCTCAAGGTAAGTAAAAAAGGAAGTTGGGGGATGTGGGCAGGTCCACCTCATGGTAAGCAAAACAGGAATTTGGGGAGGGGAGTAACACACAGAGTTCACTTCTCTCTGGAGACAGGCAGCTGTATAAATTCAAAAGGCAAAAGAATATTAATCAGACCATTACAAAGACACAGAGTAATCAAAATGACAACAACCAAAACATGTAGTCTCAGAGAGTGGGGAAACTCTCAGCACCCTTTCACTTTTAATTCACCTTCTGGTGTTCCTTAAATTCTTAGATGATTTTTGTTGCTTTTGTTCACCAATCACTTTACATTTTCCATTCTTTATTGTTATTTTTGTTTCAACTGCTTTATCAATTCTGGCTTGTTTTTCATCTTCAGATTTGTCTATGTCCCCCCCTCCCAGCACTGTGAGAATCTACTGCTATGTCTTGTAATTGTGTTTTAGTTACTTTAATTGCATTTGTATGAATTCTTCTATCCTCCGAAAAAATTCTATTTTGAGTTGGTTAAATTTGTTTAGTGATTGCTTAATTTCACTGGCAAGTGCTTGCTTAATTTCTATTGTTAATGTAGTGATTATTAATTTTAGGCCCTTATTAACCAGAATCAAGGATTTTTATTGGATTGATGAGTTCCTGTGTTTCTGTCCCTACTGTGACTGCACCTGAGTTCTTCTTAGTTTTTCCATTGGTCTTAGAATTCTGTTGGTGTTAATATTCCCTGTTTATATTCCCTGCTATCAGTTAACTGATTTGTTGAATTGTTTATTCCAGATAGCTACTAATAATTTATCTGCTGTTCAGGTTACTTTCCTTACCATACAGTGTTAGTTGACTATGCCCAGGGAATTGTTACTAATTACTTTGTTAACTGAGATTTAAAGCTGTATACTGTCTGAGGAATAGGAATGCCACATCCCATCTGCCCCCAGTGAGTGGGTGAGATATGTAGTAATGTTTACACACTGACTCTACTATGTCAGCTTAGTATTTTTGGTTTAGAGGATTGACAGGCAATCCCTGGTCTAAGGGCAGGACACAAAGTTACAGTAAAGAATAACTGGATCCCCAAACTTGAATGCATGTGGTAATGCTGAATTTGAGGATGAGCTTTGCTCTAAAGGACACTCACCTAGGTTTAGATTATAGAAGAAAATGATACCAGGATAATTCCTGGCCTTGGGCCAGATATGAAGGATGCAGTACTCTAGGAAGGAGTTCCCTGTATGCAGGTTTGTGGCTGAATGGGGTTTCAGAAATAGAGAGGGGTATGTTCTCTTTTTTTTTTGAGGTAATGATTTTCAAGATAGTATATGTTTAATGGGTATAATTTCAAACTTCTAATACATGTTTCTATACCACACCCACCAACAATGCTAACAATTCTCCACCACAGCCCACTGAATCCATTCCAAGTTTCAAAGACTCCTCCCTACTCCCTCTATGGTAACCACAGTTCTGAGGTTAGGGACTAAGTTCTTGGTGGTTGCACTGACTTCTTGCTCATTTCTAACCTAAAGCCTTTCATATTTCAGTTGTATGAGCCAACAATTTTTCCCTAAGTTTAAATTCAGTGTGGGGTTCATTTTATGTTATTACAAGCAAAATTGAGTTAACTGAGAGACCATTTTATTTCATATCATCTGGAGTTTAGTATGTTCATCTAAGTTGTCAATAGAGCTGTCAAATTAGACAGATACTAAGATCGTTGCCTTATCAGGGTAGGATGAGGGAATGAAAGAACTTTCAAGTTCATAGAGCATTCTGAATGCACTTGATGATTCTTAAACAATAACACTACTTTCTCTGTACATCTGTGGAATCAACTCCTGTCTGGTCTGGTATTAAGTAATTTGGGTCTTCCCTCCACCCCCAAAACAGAACTTGTCATTTATCCTCTTGACGCTTAGAGTCTGTAGACCTGCTCAGCATCTTTTATTAAAATCTTACTACTCAGACTTGGGGCTTACTATAATCTCCATTTCCTTTCCAATTAGATTGAAGTTTAGTTTCCCCAAATCTCATTTTGTACTAGTGATTCTCCCACTAACTTAATCTACTCATTTTTCATTATTCATTTGAACAAAAACATGTTGATCATCTATTCTATTAACCAATATTTTTTAGCTAAAATTTGGAACAGCTCTATCTAATTAAAACAGAATTGAGTTTATTCAGTGTAAAGTATTTAAAGGAAAGTTTGAAAACAATGCTTGATTTATCTTCAGATAGCCCCAAGAAACATACCTAACTGTACCTCTGAACTGTTCTGCAAAACAATAGTTATCCCCACATGGCACTTTGGACCTTGATTCTGGCTCCAGAAATTTCCCTGCAGCTTCCAGAAAAGATTCAGGTGATTTTGTCACCAAACAATTCTTCAAATCTCATTTCTTTCTTTATGGACATTGCTCAACTCCAAATTCTGCACAGGGCAGCCTGCTTTATGAAGATAGATCTGAAAACCAGGAGCTGAAATAGAACCTAGAAAGTATAGGGGGAATGGGGCTTTAATGAGAAGTAGGTGAAACAGTTAGTTTTGATCACATGTACTAGGTTCTGAGCACTGTTCTATGCAGTGGGTAGAGAACTGTAGGGAATAAAATGCCAGTAGTCCTTAGCCATGGTGGAGAAGGTCGAGGGCATTAGGGAAAGTAGTAGGATAGATAGCAGATGAGAAAATTAACGACTATACTTTCATATATGTGTAATAAGTTCTAAAAGAAAAGTAAAATAGAATAACATCCTGGAGATAGGTGTGCTATGTTTGATAAGGTATTCAGAAAAAGTTTTTTAAAACATAACATTTTAGAAAATATCTTAAAACTGAGATACTTGGACAGAAACTACAAAAATCTGGGTCAAAAGCATTCAAGGAAAAAAGAAAAACTAATCTAAATACATAATGTAGGTAGGTATATACTTAGTCTAGTGGAGCAAGAATCACACCAGTGTGTGCAACGAAAGCACAATAATAGAATCAACTAGGTAGAGGGACTGGTTCACTCAGACATAGATCATTGTACTAATTATATCCTCCCAGATCTACTGGGCAGAACCAGGCTAGTGGCTTATTCCATTAATCTTTCCATCCTCGCCCAACTCCTTTATTGTTGTTGTTGCATTCTTGTACTCTCACACTTGAGTTCTGATGCTCATGTACGTTTTTGACTACAGTGCTCACAGGAGTAGCATATTTAATTACGGTGGAAATCTCACCACTAATCCCGTACTTCTTCTTATTCTTATTTCTTATTCTTAAGTTCTTATTTACTGTTATGCCTCTTCTCCTTTGAAGCTAGTGCACAATGATCCAACTGGTAGAGTTTCAAAAATCTGGATAGAGTTTTTACATGAATTTTCTGATCATTACAAACTGATAGAGTATCCAATAACATACAAATCACAGCATTTGCCCAAAAAAATGACAGGATTCCAATGGTAAATTTTCATTGTTTTCATTTTACTGCATTCCACCATCACCATTATAGTACCAAAGGAGCCTGAGTTGTAGATGTCACCCTGACTTTAATTATTACTTCTTTTTGTGTTTTTGTTGCACTTTAGCTCAGATGCTTGTGAGACGTGCATTCTCTGCTAACTGGATGCCTTTATTGTATTTTTGTTTGTTCATTTCCCACAGGTCATCATTGCTCTTTCAGAAAAACACCGCTCACATATTCCCTATCGGAACTCCATGATGACCAGTGTCCTGAGAGACAGCTTGGGAGGGAACTGCATGACAACCATGATTGCCACACTCTCTTTAGAGAAAAGGAATATTGGCGTAGGTTGTTGCTCTTTCGTAGAGACCTTAACCTAAGTTTTTATGACTTTTTTTTTTTGTGGTAGCATTGAGGGTCCTGGATGAGCCGTCATCCTCTCAGCAGGGTGAAGAACCTCCTCACAGTCACGTCTCTGGAGGCTTTCTAGTGTTAGCTTATTTGTTAGGTTATAATGATCCCATTTGAGAATTGACTTTTCATAGTACAGTACTGTTTCGGAAGATCTGAGAAAGGTTTAACTACCTTGCCTTATTCCACTCAGGGTTGTTACTGATGACCAGGTTGCCCAGGAAACATCTTTAGGCTGTGTCCTTAGCTACTTCTCTGGGCATAACCCATGGGAAACTTGGGAAGATCAGACTGAAAAATGGCCTTTGTGGGCTGCTTTAGAGCCAATAGACACATTGAAATTTAGGTTAAAATGTAGGCATTAAGCTTTCTCTGGCAGAAGAAAGTAAAAAGCAGAAGTGATAGACTGCTTCTCCAAGGACCATGCCTGAGTGGATGGTAAGATGCCTCCTGTTTTGCTCTGTTAGAAATATTTATTTTATGGTTTTTCATGTTTGTGGATTATAGAACCTGCTGTGACTATGATTTGTATATGTAGTTCTCATTGGAAAAATCAGTAGTTGAAAAATACATGCCATTTACCACATAGCCTGTTAGGATTACAAACTTTTGGGACATTAATCATTTTATTCAGTAAAGTAGAATTTTGGTTTAAAAAGAAAAACACTTGAGAAAAGTTCCCTAATTTTGAAGTACTTTTTCCTCACTGTGTTTTATGCCCAGAAATATGGGGTGCGCATCATGTGTTTTATGAACTCAAATTCTTCTTTCAATGACATAACATTTTAAGTTCTTTTTTTCCTTAGGAGTCTATATCTACCTGCAGATTTGCACAACGTGTGGCACTCATAAAGAATGAAGCTGTTCTTAATGAAGAAATTGATCCCAGATTGGTAAGACACTTTGAATTGACTGTGTTAAAAAAGCATTCAAGGATATCAACCATCAGTTCACATTAGGGGGGCAGAAAATTCATACTTGGTGATATTTACTGTACCAATGCTCTAAGTGCTGGCATTACAATTCCACCAACCTATGAACAGATGCTATCTCCCTCTATATCTCTTTGTCTCTCTCTCTCTCTCTCTGTCTCAGTCTCTGTTTCTGTTTCTCCCCTCTCTTTCCCTGCTATTACCCCTACTTTCCACATTGTACAACCAAAACTAAGAATTCTTGTGACTTTTTAAGAGTGATATTGAATGGAGATAATAGAGCAGATTATGGGACTGGGACTCCAGTTTACTGAGTGTGCACTGCTCCTAAGATGTACACTAAGTACTATGGACAAAGAGACCCACAACATTATATTTATGTACAGGTCTCAGTCTTTTAGAAAGTTGGACTTTTTTTTAATAAAAAATATTTCAATTGAGTCACCATGAGATACAATTACAGTGTTGTTCATGTTTGAGTTTCAGTAAATGTCCGCCATCCTGTGCACATATCCAACCCCATTGACCCCACTTTCCCATCTACCTTCTCCCATGCACTCCCATATTCACTGTAGTACTATTCATTATAGTCAGAATCTGGGAACAATCTAAATGACCTAAAAGATATGAGTGGATAAAGAAACTGTGATACATCTATGCAATGAAATATTATGTAGCTTTTAAGAAAAATGAAGTCATGAAATTTGCTTATACATGGATAGACATGATAGTATGAAAATTATGTTTAAGCTAAATGACTTAGTGGGAGAGATATTTAGAATGATAGCACTCATTTGTGGAATATAATGAAAGATAGTATGGTATTAATATCCACTGACAGAGGTTTAACTTTCATTAGACAATAATGATATACCGTTTTAAAAAATATAGGAAGCTTGCCACAAAGAGTGGGAGAGTGCAGTTAAGCAGATAAAGAACAATGATATTTAAAAATGATCACTCTGGACAAGAGCTGGATATTGAAAGGAAGTAAAGTGATATGCATGCTGCTCCTTCAGTAACAATATTGCAAACCACAATGTCTAAATGGAAAAAGGAATAGAGAAAAAAAATGTCTACAATTGGGGGAGGGAATCTGGCAGCAGGAATTGTGCACTGGTGAAAGGCTGGTTGTTGGAAATTGTATGACTAAAACTCAATCATAAATAACTTTTTTTTTATTTGTTTGTTTTTGGGCTGCACCCATTGATGCTCAGGGATTACTCCTGGCTATGCACTCAGCAATCGCTCCTAGCTTGGGTGGACCATATGGGACGAGACACCAGGGAATCAAACTGCGGTCAGTCCTAGGCTAGAGCTTGCAAGACAGAGGCCTTACCTCTAGCGCCACTGCTCCGACCCTCCCCTTTTCTTTTCATAAACAACTTTTTAACTATGTATCTCATAATGATTCAAGTAATAAGATTATTAAAAATTAAAACTTCCTTAAAAAGTTCCAATTATTATTAAATAGAGCCATATTTTACTGCTATTTGTCCTAGAGATTTTTT
>PVKC010033726.1:0-13857 GCA_004027635.1 Crocidura indochinensis | reverse complement strand
AAAAAAAAAAAAAAAAAAGAAAGAGACAGACTCACAGACAGATGGGTCCTCCGCAGCAGCACCGCTTCCGAGCTGCCCAGAGCCCACTCACCTGACTGAACCTCTTGAGAGTGGACCAAATCGGCTCCAAAAAACCTCGCCCTCCCAGAGGTCCTTTCTAGGATGGGAACACCCAGAAAAACCTCCATAAAGTGAAAAACCGGCAACAAGTGGGTACTTTGGGCCCGGGAGATAGCATGGAGGTAAGGCATTTGCCTTTCTTTTTTTTGGTTTTTGGGCCACACCCGGCGACGCTCAGGGGTTACTCCTGGCCATTCGTTCAGAAGTCGCTCCTGGCAGGCACGGGGGACCATATGGGGAACCGGGGATCGAACCGCAGTCCGACCTAGGTTAGTGCAGGCACCTTATCTCCAGCGCCACCGCCCGGCCCCCAAGCATTTGCCTTTCTTGCAAAAGGTCATCGGTTCGAATCCCGGTGCCCCATATGGTCCCTCGTGCCTGCCAGGAGCAATTTCTGAGCATGGAGCCAGGAGTAACCCCTGAGAACTGCCGGGTGTGACCCAGAAACCAAGAAAAAAAAAAAGAAAAGAAGAAGCAGGTACTTTGCAAAATCAAGGTCCCCTGTTTGTGATGTCAGGATGGGAATTTCTGCAAATCTTCGCTCCCTGACTGCGAAAAAATGTGAGTCCTGTTAGTGTGTGTTCTCTGTCCTCCCCTGTGGCCCAAACCTCTTGGGAGTGGGCCGAAAAGAGGCTGCAGAAGAGCACGGCCACTCCCGTTTTGCTACGTGGCTGTGCACTCTTTCTAAGGAAAGAGCAACTCACAACAAGGAGAAGAAAAAAAATCACACTAAGGACTGTGCTGGATCACTGTCTTCTTTCACTCTGGACTGCTTCTCTGCTGCGTGCTTGGGCCTAAGATTTGATCCTGTGTGAGGCCTCATCCATGGAGGATTCCTCTGCCTTGTAGGCAAATGGACAAAACCAGAAAGTGCGGAACCAGAGGAGTGTGGCTACGTACATCATTTAGGCAATGAATACCACTGCAACATGTAGAAAAACACACAATACAAGTGTGACAATGGGGAAACAACGCAGGCCAGTGTCAGACATAGAGAACAAAGATAACAGTTCTGATGATCAGATAATGATCAAGGAACTAATAAATCTCTCAGATAAGGACTTTAGAAAAGCAATATGGAAGATGCTCAAGGAACTCAAAGAAACCATGGACCGAATTGAACAGAACACTAATAAGAACCAAGAAAATATGATGAAAGAAATCACAAAACTCCAAACTGAAATAGCATGTCAACTAACAGGCCTGAAAAACTCAGTAAATGAATTGAATGACAAAATGGATAATCCCAACACCAGGGTAGAAGAATCTGAGAATAGAATTGGTGCGTGGAAGATGAGATAAATAACAACTCCATACAGCGGTAGAGATTGGGAAAAAAACTTAAAACAAATGAACAGACAATGAAAAAAATAGTCAAAGAATGGGAACAGATGAAAATAGAAGTCTACGATAAGATCAACAGAAACAACTTAAGAATCATTGAAGTCCCGGTGTCACACGAAGAAAGTTTCCAAGAAGAATCATTGGTCAAGAACATCAGTAAAGAGAAACTTCCAGAGCTAAAGAATATATGTGATCAAATCCTGTATGCCCAAAGAGTACCAACCAAAAGAAAACCCAGAAAAATAGCCCAAGACACATCCTAGTCACAATGACAAATCCCACGGATAGAGACATAATTCTGCAAACAGTAAGATCAAAAAAGGAAATTACATTCAAGGGAAAATCCTTGAGATTTACAGCAGACATGTCATCAGAAACACTCAAGGCCAGAAAGCAGTGGTGGGATATTGTGACAAGACTGAATGAAGTGAATGCTTCACCTAGAATACTGTACCCAGCAAAACTCAATTTCCAGTTTGATGGAAAAATACATGGTTTCACAGACAAAAAAAGCTCAGAAACTTTACAGATTAAAACCCACTCTTTTTTTGGGGGAGGGGGGTCACACCTGGCAGTGCTCAGGGATTACTCCTGGCTTCATGCTCAGAAATTGCTCCTGGCAGGCACGGGGGGACCATATGGAGCACCAGGATTTGAATCTATGACATTTTGCATGAAAGGCAAACACCTTACCTCCATGCTATCTCCTGGATCCATGTCTTTTTTTTTTAATGTAAAGAATTCCCTTGCAACTCTGACATTCTGGGGTCCTGTTCTTTTGTTTTGTTTTGTTTTTGGGTCACACCCGGCTGTGCTCAGGGGTTACTCCTGGCTCCATGCTCAGAAATTCCTCCTTGCAGGCATGGGGAACCACATGGGGCACCGGGATTCGAACCAATGACCTTTTGCATGAAAGGCAAACGCCTTACCTCCATGCTATCTCCTGGGCCCCTTCAAACCCACTCTTAAGAGAAAAACTGAAAGACCTAATTTAAGACAAGACTAACCAAAAGCCACACCAAATTTTGATGTAAAGATGGAATCAATTCCCAGGACAATTCTGTCTCTCAATGTCAATGGACTAAATGCACCAGTTAAGAGAGACAGAGTGGCTAAATGGATCAAAAAACTCAATCCAACTTTCTGCTCTCTACAAGAAACGCACCTGAATAGTCAGAAGAAACATAGACTCAAAAAAAAAAGTATGGAGGAAAATTATCCAAGCAAACAACACCCATAAAAAAGCTGGAGTGGCAATACTATTAACAGATAATGCAAACTTTATACTCAGGAAGGTTGTAAGGGACAAAGATGGACATTATATATTAATCAAGAGGTATGTTGAGCAGGAAGAAATCACGCTTCTAAACATATATGAGCCAAATGAGAGTCCAGCAAAATATTTAATACAGTTGTTGACAAAGCTGAAAAATAACATCAGCAGCAACACAATAATTGTGGGGGACCTTAATACGGCTTTGTCCACAATGGATAGGTAAACCAGACTGAAAACCAACAAGAATATACTGGACCTGAGGACAGAAATGGAAGAAAGAGGCCTAGTGACTATATATAGGACACTTCATGCACAGAAACCTAGATACACATTCTTCTCCAATGTACATGGGACATTCTCTAGGATAGACTACATGCTGGCACATAAAACATATCTTCATAATATCAAGAGGATAGAAATTTTGCAGGCTACCTTTGCTGACCACAAAGCTCTGAAATTATTTGTGAATTCCAAAGGAACAAAGAAGAAAAACTTTAACACCTGGAAGTTAAACAGTCTCATACTGAATTACCAGTGGGTCCGAGATGAAATCAAAGAGGAAATCAAAAGGTTCCTGAAAACAAATGATAATAAAGACACAAACTATCAGAAACTATGAGACACAGCCAAAGCAGTACTGAGAGGAAAATTTATAGCTTTGAAAGCACACATCAGGAAGGAAGAAGGGACTTACCTGAGTTGCTTAATGATGCAGCTCATAGAATTAGAAAGTGCTCAACAAAAGGACCCAAAAATAGGGAGGCAGAAGGAAATAACAAAGCTGAGAGCAGAAATCAATGAAGTGGAAACCCAAAAAACAATCCGAAAGATTAATGAAAGCAGAAGTTGGTTCTTTGAAGAAATAAACATGATTGATAGACCACTGGCAAAACTAACAAAAAAGAGAGAGAGAAACTTGATAACTCGTATTAGGAATAAAAAAGGAGAGATCACTACTGATATGGCAGAGATTCGAAGGGTAATCAGAAACTACTTTGAGAAGCTCTACACAAATACAAATGAGTACCTGGAAGAAATGAAAAAATTCTTGGACTCTTATAATCTTCCATGGTTGAAGGAAGAAGATGTAGCATATCTAAACACCCCCATCACTATTGATGAAATTAAAACGGTAATCAAATGTCTGCCCCAAAACAAAAGCTCAGTCCCAGATGGATTCACTAATGAATTCTTTCAAAATTTCCAAAAGGAACTATTACCAAATCCTGGCAAGACTCTTGCATGAAATTGAAAAAACGGAAACACTTCCAAATACCTTTTATGAAGCCAAATCATCTTGATACCTAAACCAGAGAGATGCAACAAAAAAAGAAAATTACAGACCAATAGCGCTGATGAATGCAGATGCAAAGATCCTCAACAAAATTCTGGCAAATAGAATGCAATGCCTCATTAAGAAGATCATCCACTACAATCAAGTAGGTTTCATCCCAGGAATGCAAGAATGGTATAACATCCATAAATCTATCAACATAAAACACAACATCAACAACAAGAAAAATAAAAATCACATGATCATATCAATAGATGCAGAGAAAGCATTTGATGAGGCCCAACACCCATTCTTGATCAAAACTCTCAGCAAGATGGGAATGGAAGGAACCTTTCTCAATATAGTTAAGGCCATCTATCACAAGTCAGTGACAAATATTATCCTCAATGGAGAAAAACTAAAAGCCTTCACTCTATATTCTGGCTGTCCTCTCTCACCATTCCTATTCAACATAGCACTGGAAGTACATGCTATAGCGATCAGGTAAGAAAAGGATATCAAGTGAATCCAGATAGGAAAGGAAGAAATCAAGCTCTCCCTTTTTGCAGATGACATGATACTCTACTTAGTAAACCCTAAGGATTCCACCAAAAATCTTCTAGAAACAATAGAATCATATAGCAATGTGGCAGGCTACAAAATTAACACACAAAAATCAATGGTATTTCTATGCACCAATAGTAATAAGGAAGAAATGGACATTAAGAAAACAACCCCGGGGCCTGGAAGATAGCATGGAGGTAAGACGTTTGCCTTTCATGCAAAAAGTCATCAGTTCGAATCCCAGTGCCCCATATGGTCCCCCGTGTCTGCCAGGAACAATTTCTGAGCATGGAGCCAGGAGTAACCCCTGAGCACTGCCGGGTGTGATGCAAAAACCACACACACACACATACACAAAGACACACACACACACACACACAAGAAAACAACCCCATTCACAACACTGCCACACAAATTCAAATATCTTGGAATGAACTTGACTAAAAATGTGAAGGATCTATACAAAGAAAACTATAAAAATCTGCTCCAGGAAATAAGAGAGGATACGTGGAAATGAAAACATATATCCTGCTCATGGATTGGCAGGATTAACATCATCAAAATGGCAATACTACCCAAGGCATTATACAGATTTAATGCGATCCCTCTAAAGATCCCCATGAAATTCTTCAAAGAAGTGGATCAGACACTTTTGAAATTTATTTGGAACAATAAGCACCCTACAATAGCGAAAGCAATCTTTGGGGAAAAGAACATGGGAGGAATTACTTTCCCCAATTTTAAACTTTATTACAAAGCAATAGTTATCAAAAGAGCATGGTATTAGAACATGGACAGACCCTCTGATCAGTGAAATAGGCTTGAATACTCAGAAAATGTCCCCCAGACATACCGTCACCTAATTTTTGATAAAGGAGCAAGAAATCCTAAATGGAGCAAAGTAAACCTCTTCAACAAGTGGTGTTGGCAGAACTGGCTAGCCACTTGCAAAAAATTAAACTTAGACCCTCAGCTAATATCATGTACGAAGATAAAATCCAAATGGATGAAAGACCTTGATATCAGACCTGAAATCATAAAATTCATAGAACAATACATAGCAAAACACTCCAGGACATTAAGACTACAGGCATATTCAAGGAGGACAATGCACTGTCCAAGCAGGTGAAAGCAGAGATTAACAGATGGGAATATATTAAGCTGAGAAGCTTCTGCACCTCAAAGGAAATAGCGCCCAGGATACAAGAGCCACCCACTGAGTGGGAGAAACTATTCAACCAATACCCATCAGATAATGGGCTAATCTCCAAAATATACAAGGCACTGACAGAACTTCACAAGCAAAAAACATCTAATCCCATCAAAAAATGGGAAGAAATGGACAGAAACTTTGACAAAGAAGAAATACAAATGGCCAAAAGACACATGAAAAAATGCTCCGCATCACTAATCATCAGGGAGATGCAAATCAAAACAACTATGAGGTTGTGTACCACCTTACACCACAGAGAATGGCACACATCACAAAGAATGAAAACAAACAGTGTTGGCGGGGATGTGGAGAGAAAGCAACTCTTATCTACTGCTGGTGGGAATGCAGTCTAGTTCAACCTTTATGGAAAGCGATATGTAGATTCCTCCAGAAACTGGAAATTGAGCTCCCATATGATCCAGCTATACCACTCCTAGGAATTTACCCTAGGAACACAAACAACACAATACAAAAATCCCTTCCTTACACCTATATTCATTGCAGCACTATTTACAATAGCAAGACTCTGGAAACAACCAAGATGCCCTTCAACAGGCGAATGGCTAAAGAAACTGTGGTACATATACACAATGGAATATTATGCAGCTGTCCGGAGAGTTGAAGTCATGAAATTTTCCTATACATGTATGTACGTGGAATCTATCATGCTGAGTGTAATACGTCACAGAGAGATAGAAAGATGAAGAATGGTCTCACTCCTCTATGGGTTTATGAAAAATGAAAGCATTCTTGCAATAATAATAATTTTCAGACACAAAAGAGAAAAGAGCTGGAAGTTCCAGCTCACCTCATGAAGCTCACCACAAAGAGTGATGAGTTTAGTTAGAGAAATAACTACATTTTGAACTGTCCTAAAAATGAGAACCTATGAGGGAAATCTATGAGGGAAATGGAGAGCCTGTCTAGAGTACAGGCGGGGGGTGGCTGGGTAGGAGGGAGATTTGCGACAATGGTGATGGGAACGTTGCACTGGTGATGGGTGGTGTTCTTTACATGACTGAAACCCAAACACAATCATGTATGTAACCAAGGTGTTTAAATAAAAGATATTTTAAAAAAGTGAGTGTACTACATTAAAAAAAAAAGCTTCTGGTGGGTGTCGGTCAGTAGCGCTGGAGATAAGTTGCCTGTCTTGCCTGCGCTAACCTAGGATGGACCGCATTTCGATCCCCTGGTTTTCCATATGGTCCCCCAAGCCAGGAGCGACTTCTGAGCGCATAGCCATGAGTAACCCCTGAGAGTCACCTGGTGTGGCCCCAAAACCAAAAAAAAAAAAAAAAAGCTACTGGAGGAGGAGAGAGACAGACACCCTGCGGGCTGCACTGTGCAGGGCGGCAAGGCACGCAGGGAAGGCGGGGCTGGGAAGGGGAGTGTCTGGCAGCCGATACCGCTGCCGCCTCTGCGGGCGCCGGATAGACTGACGAATGGATGCACTGACAGATGGCGTAGGTGGAAGCCAGAAACAGGACAGGTCGGAGGGAGCGGTGGGCACGGACGGCCTCAGACCCCACCGCCTCTCCCCTCTTCGCCCCCGGCATGGGCAACGCGACCACCGCCAAGAAGGGCAGTGAGGTGGAGAGCGTGAAAGGATTTCTAGCCAAAGCCAAAGAAGACTTCTTAAAAAAGTGGGGGAAATCCTGCTCAGAGTAATGCTGGGCTCGAGGATTTTGATAGGAAAAAACAATTGGACCAGGTGCATTTGGAAGAGTAATGCTGGTGAAACATAAAGCCACTGAACAGCGTGATACCATGAAGATCTTAGATAAGCAGAAGGAGATGTATGGAACATTCTTCCTCTCAATGCTGCGGTGGACATGCAACTGCTAAAAATGAAATGTCTCTTTATGAGGTTGTTAAACTGAAGCAAATAGAGCATTCTTTGAATGAAAAGAGAATATTACGAGCAGTGAATTTTCCTTTTCTTGTTCGGCTGGAATTTTCTTTTAAGGATAATTCTAATTTATACATGGTTATTGTGTATGTTCCTGGCGGAGAAATGTTTTCACATCTAAGAAGAATTGGAAGATTCAGTGAACCCCATGCCCGGTTCTATGCAGCTCAGATAGTGCTACCATTCGAGTACCTCCATTCACTAGACCTCATCTACAGAGATTTAAAACCTGAAAATCTCTTAATTTAATTAACCACCAGGCTTATATCCAGGTTACAGACTTCGGGTTTGCTAAAAGAGTTAAAGGAAGAACTTGGACATTATGTGACGCTCCAGAATACTTGGCTCCAGAAATAATCCTCAGCAAGGGCTACAATAAGGCAGAGGATTGGTGGGCATTAGGAGTGTTAGTCTATGAAATGGCAGCTGGCTACCCCTCGTTCTTTGCAGACCAACCAATTCAGATTTATGAAAAGATTGTTTCTGGAAAGGTCAAATTTCCATCACACTTCAGCTCAGATCTCAAGGACCTTCTATGGAATCTGCTGCAGGTGGATTTTACAAAGCGTTTTGGAAACCTAAAAAATGGTGTGAGTGACGTAAAGACTCACGAGTGGTTTGCCACAACAGACTGAATTGCTCATTTATCAGAGGAAGGTTGAAGCTCCATTCATACCAAAGTTTAGAGGATCTGGTGATACCAGCAACTTTGATGACTATGAAGAAGTTATCCATCCGTGTCTCTATAACGGAAAAATGTGCAAAAGAATTTTGCGAATTTTAAAGAGGAACAAGATATCAGAGCTCACACTCAATCTTTGCACTCTGTAGAGAGTTGCACTCTGTAGAGAGATAAGGTGGAGCGAAGACCGTCCTTGTTGAAGCAGTTGCCTAGTTCCTTCATTCCAGCGACTGAGTGAGGTCTTTATTGCCATCATCTGTGTGTGCACTCTGCATCCACCACTGTAACACGGCACCGCTAAGCATTGTCTGTGCCATAACACAGAACTAGACACTTTTCTGCTTCTCTTTGGTTTGTTTTTCTCCTCTTTTTCTACATCCATTTCTTCCCTTTTTCATTATCATTAATTTTTCTCCAAACAGTGCTCCATTTTATTTTATTGCTGTTTCACATGGGCAGTGTTACATCTCTGTGATATTTCAAGGGAAGGATAAGTGTTGATTTTCGTAGTTCTTGCCATTATTTCTGTTGGTCAATGGATGACTTGAGGATATATCTTCTTTTTTATTTTTTGGTTTTTGGCCACACCCAGTGACGCTCAGGGGTTACTCCTGGCTATGCGCTCAGGAGTCGCTCCTGGCTTGGGGGACCATATGGGAAATCGGGGGATCGAATTCGGTCCGTCTTAGGCTAGTGCAGGCAAGACAGCCACCTTACCTGCAGCACCACTGTCCGCCCCGAGTATATATCTTCTAATAATTCTTTGTTATTTGAGTAGCCCAGACCCAATTTTGCCAAAACTCTATTTTGTTTTTGAAGGCAGAATGTCTTATTACCAAGGAAATGTGTACAAATTAAGCCTGTAAATTTCTTAGAGTTCACTGTTCTGGCAATAAATTGGATAGGCTAATAGAGAATAGCTACAACTAGCAATTTGGATTCCTATAGATCAGAGTTCTATTTCCCTTTACTTCTTTTTATATCATATTCCTCTTGAGTAATTAAATGACCAGCCTGTTTAGTGTGACAAATGTGTCTCATTGACAGGAAGGACTAATGATAAGGTTAATCGTGTACCAGACTCTCTCGGTGACAGTTTTTCTGTTCGTATTAGGGAGGAGTTCAAAATTTATAAGCCTAACTCCTCTGTAAGGATTTAAGCTAGTATTTTTTAATAGAACATGACTAATTGAAGTGACAATTTTTTAATTTTCTCAAATAATTCGTATTGTATGCTTTTTAAGGGAAAAGAAACAAAAACAAATGTGGACAAATACTTTGTTAAGACAAACAGATGGCTTGATTCTTGCGAATTCATAGACACCCTCCTCTTTAAATGAGGTTTTTTTTTGTGTGTGTGTGTTGCTTTGCTGTATAACAGTTAAGAGAGAAAGGAGTTGTTGCCAAGTTACTACTCAGTGTACTCTATTTGCTAGCATAAGATAGAGGCACTGTTGCAACTTCTGCTTTCAATCTATGCCTCATCAATGAGGAAAGGGGAAAAAGCTTATAGAACTGCCACAATTGTATTTTAATTTCGTGGTGTTATATTTTTAGATAAGTCATAATTTCTAATTCTTTCTTTCAATAAATAGAATGTATGATCATGCAGATAGGAATTTAGCATCTGAGTTAGGGTTTTTTTTAATATACTTTTTTGCCAGCTGATTAAATAACATTGCTGTCATGTGGAAATTTCAAGCACTTTGCATATTTAGTTCAGTGTTTGTTGAGAATTAATGGCTTAATTTCATTTTCAGAATATATTTTTATTTGCTTTAAAATTTTCCATCTAGTTTTATTCCTCTGTGTCAATGACCTATCTTAAAAACAACACACCAAAATATTTTCAGATAAACTGCATTCATTTTTTATGATCAATTTACATGCATAATGAATTGCATTGTTTTTAATCAAACGGATCTTGATGTATATACACATTTTACATGCTTCATTATCGGTGCAGGTAGGTCACTGACTCTACTTTTCATCCATACACTCTTGTAAAACCTTTGAAGACATTGAAAAAGCCTGCCTGAGATGTTCTCTGCATTAATTATCTGTATGTCCTTGGGTTGTCATGTGTTTATGCATGGTTTTGTCACTTAAAGGCTGATACTGATTTCAGTTGGCCCGCCTATATTTAAATTGTGCAAGAATAATATGAAATACTTTGTTATATCAAGTTTTAAGTAACAAAGATATTCATCATGTTAATAACCTTCAGGCATAATTTGTATAAAATATTTTCATTCAATTTTTGTATCTCATTTAGACCACCAAATGACACTGATCATTGTATGTAAGCTGCAAATGTTCTGGTAGTTTTGTTGTCTATTATTGTAAAATTATTTTAATTAATCATGGCAATGACAATTTGTTACATTTTAATTTTCAGGAATTAAAAAGATTTTTATGGACTCTAAAACTAATACAACTTGCTGTGAGCCCACCTAAATAGAGAGCCCGGGGCATATGTTGGTTTTGAAAGCCGTTCATATACATCATTGAAGGACATGAGCAAATTTCAAATCTTCCTTATTTCAGATAAATTAGGGAGTTTTATTACAACGAATTAAGTACACTAAATTAGAACTTATCAGAATTATTTCTTAAAACTCCCAATTTCAGCCACATTCTAGTTAAGAAGAAAGGATTAAATACTTGAATACAAAATTAGTGACATAAATCAGTATTTAACCACACATTGAAACATTATTTGAAACAGAAGAAACAATGCTTTCATAAAATACTAAGAGATGGGATGGAAGAGGAAGGAACCCTAGACTTCTAAGTCCTGGCTTCTGAGTCACATGCATCCTCTGTGGCCTTGATCTTTGGGATCTTAGCTAAAGAGGACATATGCAGTTTTTAAGACCCCTTCTAACTTTCAGACATTGTGACAAGTTTTTTTTTTTCATTTGACATTTTAAAGGGATAACATGCTTCGAAGTAAATCTTGGCAGGGGGATATTTTAGGGCATTTTCTTTTCATACAGAGCTCTTACAAATCTTTAAATATGAGAAACTTCTGACTTCCCTGATTCTGTTCTCATTCACTAATGCTAAATATCCAGCTTATAGCAAACTATCAACCTACCAAAAAGGATACTATGACTTGTGGGTATTGCTGTCTTGTTTCTGGTGTGTTCTTATATTGATTGCCCATTGACATGAAAATACTCATTGTAAGCCTGGGGGAAAAACACACAAAAGAAAACATTTTCCTTTCCCACTCACTTTTTTTCTGCTTGTGTAAGAATCAAATGAAATTATGTACGTGAAAGCACCTTGTACACTGTACCCTATCAATGTAAAATGTTAAGGTGTGTTGTTATTTCATTAATTATTTGTTTAGAATGGAGTTTCCTATGCACTGCTGTAGCTAGGAAATGCTGAAATGAGTTGTGTTTTTTTTTTCCTTTTTTTTTTCTCTTTTGTTTTTGGGCCACACCCGGTGACACTCAGGGGTTACACCTGGCTATGTGCTCAGGAGTCGCTCCTGGCTTGGGGTACCATATGGGACACTGGGCTATCGAACCGTGATTCGTCCAAGACTAGCGCAGGCAAGGCAGGCACCTTACCTTTAGCGCCACCGCCTGGCCATCAGCTGTGCTATTTAATTAATCAATAGCTGCAAAATTAAAGTATCTTCAGAGGATACAAAAGAGCTTCTTGTGTTTGAATATAAAAAATATTAAAATCGAAATGCTTTTCAGCTAAAGTTATACTAGTATACAATGGGACTTAAGAAAGAAAAGGGGTTTAGATAATTATCTTTCTTGCACACAGTCCATGATCCCTCTGACCACAAATTGTCCCTTGAGCGCCATCAGAAATGCTTCCCTAAGCACAATGGCAAGAGTTAGCCTGAGTACCGCTGCATAGGGCCTATACATTTTTTATTAGTGTGAGGATAACTGCTGGCCGTACTCAGGACTTTCTCAGTGTTCATGATTTATCCTGGCAATGTTATGAGAACTTTGCAGAGATCAAACCTGGGTCAGCCATGCAGTTAAGTACTGCATCCATTGTACTGTCTCTAGCCACAGCTATACTATTTTTTAAGTTGTAGCTATTAGGGCACATAATTTACTATTTTTATATTTAATTAATTTATAGGCATTTTCTAGCAATACGTTACTATGTAACACTAAAACTATTATCTTCTAATCACGCCCACATAAGTCAATTTGATTTCATATTTGAGATTAAAAACATTTTATTTTCATCAAATCCAACTGATTGATACCTAACATTTAAACTCAGTTTATATAAAATAAACATATACAAATAATTTTAAAACATAAATTTACATTATATCCATTAGAGGGAGAAATTTCCTTTAAGGTAGTTTGCAGCCAAACTCCATTATATTACACTACTGATAATTCCTTTAAAATAAATTATTGTCTAATGTCAGATTGTAACCATTTACCAGTAATTATATTGTGCCTAATTCATTCTTTAAATATAGAGATTAATACTTAGAATTCAAAATATACCTTAAATACACTTTAATCAATTCACAGACTGCTGTACTTTGGAACTCTGAAAAAATTAATCTATATATACTATTTATTTTATTATTTCTGAACATAATATATTTATTAAAATAATTTCTAAATTTTAACAGTATTAATTGGATTTTTTGGTTAAAGTAAAATGATTACTTGTTATAACCTATTTTATATTTGTTTTAATTAGTTCATTTGGCTGTTCCATTTTTGTTTATAAATGTTAATAAGAATAGTTTCTCTTGATGTGAGTTATAATCAAATAAAACTCGTATCTGTCTCATTATATTTTTAATTTTAAACTCTGCCTCTAAAAAGTGTTTGAATTTTTTAGGCTGCAATTTGCATATATACTTGTTTTTCAAGTTGATTTTAGAACATGTGTTTCTTTTTTTTAAACATAATTTTTATTTTGATCATAGTAGCTTACATATTATTGACAATAATATTTTATAATACAATAGCAGGGGGATTCCAATCACTGAATTATCCTCCCTACACCTCCATTCACACACCCAAAAATGGTAAAAATAGAAATAAAAATATATGTGCATATATATATATATATATATGAAAGGATCAAATATTTGAAAAAAATAAAGTAATTCAAGGAACAAAGTGGTGCAATAGACTATCTTACATTTGGGGAAAAGCAGGTGAAGAAGTAGTGCGATACAGGCCTTATACTTATGATGGAACTATAGATTTCCCCATTTTCTTTTGAGATTTTCTTGTGGTGTGTGGGTTCCTGAGCGAATTTGCATCACACATCCTGGCCTTCTTGAGATTGGCAAAAGTTTTGTGGCAGGAAGGTCTAGGGAAGAGTTCTTGCTTTGGGGATACTTTTAGAGCTAAGTCCAGTATCAAGTAACAGTCCATGTTTGGAAGAGTTGATAAGGATGGTCACGCAGGATGAATCAGCAGGGGAGTTAGTTGACTTTTCTTGCCGGGAACAA
>PVKC010033725.1:0-13880 GCA_004027635.1 Crocidura indochinensis | reverse complement strand
TTGCTATAGGAGATTCATCCACTCATGGATAGACCCTGACTCCTGTTTCTTTCATTCCAGCGTTTTATGGCTATGACCTTCTCTCAAGACGGACCGCACACAGACTGGATGCTGTGGTCATTTCCACCAAGTAAGAACAGTGCAGGAACTGGGCGAGGTATTTGGGTGCCTTTTGTGGGTACCACTATTATTCCTGGGTATATGTACTGCCGTGATATCTAGAAAGTGAGAGTAGTGAACACAAGGTTGCTATGAGCCCAGCTGAGTCAGAGAGTCAAGAGCTTCCCATGAGGTGGTGGGATGGGTGTGGAGCGCTGTAAGAAACATTTAGGGTGTGTCTGACCAACATGGGCCCCGCTCTCCTTTAACCATAGAGCACACAACTGGGGTAGGCCTTAGCATCTGATCTACAGTCCCAAACTAGTACTAATTAAGGAAGTTGCTTTGTGACCATTGTATGCTTTCTCATTCACTTTTCTCATATACAAGTTGAAGTCATAGAAGAGTTTCTCTAACAGTCATTTGTGGATCATATTATAAAGCATAATTACAGTTTTAGTACCATTATTTCATTGTCTAAACCTTCCTTGAAAGCAACTACTCACCAAATGAGAATATGTATATAAGCCTCCTCAAAAATTCTTTTCTTTCGTGAACAATTTTATCTGTGAAAAAATGTATTATGAACAACCTATAATAAAATAATATATAATAAAAATAATAATATATAATAAATATAATATAATATAACATAATATAATAATATAATATAATAAATAATAATATATAATAAAATAATATATAATAAAATATATTATTTCTTTTTATTTTATATCTTTATTTAAACTCTTTGCTTACAAATATGATTGTAGTAGGGTTTCAGTCATGTAAAGAACACCCTCCTCTCACCTGTGCAACATTCCCACCACCAATGTCCCAAATCTTCCTCCTCCCACCCCACCCCCAGCTGTACTCCAGACTGGCTTTCCACTTCCCTCATTCACTCACATTGTTATGATAGTTCTCAATGTAGTTATTTCTCTAACTGCACTCACCACTCTTCGTGGCAAGCTTCATGCCATGAGCTGGACTTTCCAGCCCTCCTCTCTTTGTCTCTGAGGATTATTGCAAAAATGTCTTTTATTTTTCTTAAAACTTATAGATGAGTGAGACTATTCTGTGTCTATCTCTCTCCCTCTGACTCATTTCACTCAGCATAATAGATTCCATGTACATCCATGTATAGGAAAATTTCATGGCTTCATATTCCCTGATGACTACATAATGTTCTATTGTGTATATGTACTACAGTTTCTTTAGCCATTCATCTGTTGAAGAGCATCGTGGTTGTTTCCAGAGACTGGCTATTGTAAATAGCATGGCAATGAAAATAGGTGTGAGGAAGGGATTTTTGTATTGTATTTTTGTGTTCCTAGGGTATATCCATAGGAATGATATAGCTGGGAGCTCAGTTTCCAGGTTTTGGAGGAATTTCCATATCGCTTTTCATAAAGGCTGGCCTAGACAGCATTCCCATCAGCAGTGAGCAACTCCATACAGCAGAAGAGATTGGAAAAGAACCTTAAGGCAAATGATCATACAATGGGAAAAGTATCCAAACAATGTGAATAGATGAAAATAGAAGTCTTTCATAAACTCAACAGAAATAACTTAAGAATCATTGGAGTCCCAGAGGCCCAGGAAGGGGATCCATAGGGAAGAATCAACAGTCAAAGACATCACAGAGAAACTCCCAGAGCTAAAGACTGCATGCAATCAAATCCTGCATGCCCCCAAAATTCTGATTAATAATCAACAAAAGAAAAACCAAATGTAAATGAATAGAAATTATAAATAATCTTATTTTTTGACCCTATACTACAATCATTTGATTATGTTGGAACAAAATGTCTATAAGTAACTAATACAGTAAAATTATAGAAAGTGTACATCTGGGAAAGTTTAGTTAGTAGAAATTATCTCCCATTTTATCCTTAAGTCTAACTCAAAGTTTATATTCAAGCCTTTCTTACATAAATCAGCATTTATTAAACCTTTTCTGCCCAGATAATATGAAGACATAATATGTAGAGAAAGATATAGTATATCTCTAGGGCTTAGCAACCTTACATATCAGTTATTATGAAGGAAATGACTTTAGCACCAGAAAGTGTGTGCCTCCATACACAAGTTTAAAGTTGAAAGAACAGTGCAAATCTGTTGCCCAGATACCAAGAGGCACAAAGTAGAAGAGAGACAACATGCCATGACTTTTTTCAAGTACAATACATGGGGAATAGCAAACTAAGAATTGAAATATAACACACCTGAATGTGTGGGCCATCAAACTCTCAGAGGGCCAGATGGAGGAGGATTAAGTGAGCTGGAGGCACAGGTAGTTGATGTGTTGGACACCCACACTACTTTTCGATAATGCTTTGAGATCCATGTCTCCTGCTGATGCAAAGTGTCTCAGTGTAAACTGTGCCCCATAACCTCTCAGAGAAGCAGTTGGCATTTAGAACATTGTCATTCTGTTCACAGCTACCGTCTAGCACCAAAACATCACTTTCCAGCTCATGTTGAAGATGTTTATAAAACACTAAGGTGGTTCTTGCATCAGGCTGTCCTTCAGAAATATGCTGTGGACCCTAAACGGATTGGGGTGTCTGGAGACAGTGCCGGAGGGACCTTAGCAGCTGCAGTGGTTCAGCAGGTAGGGCACTGAGACATTGTTCACTCTTTAAAACATTCTGCAGTTAAAGGTCATTATTTAGACAAAATATAAGTGAGAAAAATGCATTAACTATACAGATATTATTTGCATTAGAAATACATAGAGACAGGGGCCCGGGAGGTAAGGCATGGAGGTAAGGCGTTTGCCTTTCATGCAAAAGGTCATCGGTTCGAATCCTGGTGCCCCATATGGCCCCCCATGCCTGCCAGGAGCAATTTCTGAGCATGGAGTCAGGAGTAACTCCTGAGCACTGCCCGATGTGATCCAAAAACCAAAAAAAGAAAAAAAGAAAGAAAGAAAGACATAGAGAGACCAATATCACAGAACAGTTATAGTTTTGGTTCTTTTCTTTCTATCCTCTTTATAAAGAAATAGATTTCTTTCACATAACTTAAACAGTTAATATGGTAGTCTAAAGATCTTAGGGGTTACGTGTACCAGGGGATACAAATTTGAAAACCAACCATCACCACTGGGAGATCCAGTGTCAGAAAGTTGCTCTTCATAGGAGCTGAGGTGCTGACAATATTTCTCAGTGGAGAACACAAATGCATCCTGGATCTTTGTCATTAAAATAGGGAGGCCAGTCTTAGAAATTAGTTCTCAGCAGGGACGACTACTTTCAGACATCAGTTATAGCATTGCTTCATAACTGTTAGATAAAAATGCATACTCATTAGCTCTCAACTTAAAGTATACATAATTCTAGTTAGCCTGATGAATTTTAGGTAAAAAGTATTTTGCTATTAGAACGCAGGTGATGTTTCAGAGCTGGAGTGTTTGTATGGACAGCACCAGTCTTGCCTCTGCACCATTTGCTCCATAGTATTGCACAGAGCAGGTGGGTGTATCTCCCCAACAAAAAATATAAATAAAAAACTAATTTGAATACTAGTGACCTGACCTAAGAAATAAATCGGGTACACATGGCTCAAAGACCATGTTCCAATAGGAAAAATAATCTCACTTATTTCCAAAAGAACATTTGCCATTTAATAATATATTAAAAGCCTACACAAATCTATTGTGTCCATAAAAGAAACACCATTGTTGGCTATTGTTGTTGACTATTTTCATTTCCATTTGCATTTAAAATGCGTAAATTGGGCTGTAGGATTCCTTGTATCTCCAGAAAACTTTTCTGCTCTGTGATCTGTTCTAAATGATCTGGAATCTTGTGACACATTGGACCCATGAGAGAGGGAATAGGGCCAGGGATGAGTCAAGCATTTGCTGCCATAAGAGCCCCTCTGCCATTATTTATTTCTGCAGTGATGTGAACAGGAATTCTGGCTCCTAATTGAAACACTGGGTAAGACAGAATATTCTGAAATGCATCAATGAACTAATAAAATATGAAACATTTCTAGGACAAGAAAATTTTATAAGATTTAAGAAGTACCCAAGTAACTCCAGCCTCTAATACCATCTGTACAGAGAAACAGGCCAGTGGAACAAAGAAAGCTTGGGGGGGTCACTATCAGGTATATTTAGGAAGATTTAGACAGAGTATTGAAAACTACCAAATATTCTGAGAGAGAGTCCTGTTTTCTCCTATGTGAGATTCTGTCCTCATGGTAAGTCAGGGTTATATATAATTTAAATGCATTTCTGAATAAAGACAGGTTTTAAAATATGTGAAAATTACTTTATATTGTTTTCAGCTCCAACGTGATCAAGATGTCAAGGTCAAAGTCAAGGTTCAGGCTTTGATCTATCCTGCTCTTCAGACTCTGGATTTTGACTTACCTTCCTACCGTGAAAATGCAAACGGTCCAATTCTGAGTCGGTGGCTCACACTCAGGTTCTGTAGTGAGTATTTTACTACAGACAGATCTCTGGAGAAGGCCATGTTAACCAATCAGCACATACCTGTGCATGCAGCTCACCTCCTCCAGTTTGTTAATTGGAGCTCCCTGCTGCCTGAGCGCTTTCAGAAAGGACACATTTATAAGAAGCCAACTTTTGGCAGTTCTGCACTGGCAAATAAGTACCCAGGGTTCCTGGATGTGCGTGCAGCCCCGCTGTTCGCCAACGATACACAGTTGCGTGGTTTACCCAAGACCTATGTGCTCACCTGTGAACATGATGTCCTAAGAGATGATGGTCTTATGTACATCACCCGCCTTCGGAATGTTGGGGTCCTTGTGACCCATGATCACATTGAAGATGGGTTTCATGGATTGATTTCCATTGGACTGAAGGTTGGAGCTAGAATGCAAGACCACTATATCAAGTGGCTAAGTGAAAATCTCTAGTAAGAATCTGAAAAGTGGTTGTGATAAATTGGAATTGATGTTTGAATAACCGGGACATTAGTGGGAATAAAAGAATTGGTGCTTGGCTACAACATCCAGCTCACTTCATGAAGCTCACCACAAAGAGTGGTGAGTGCAGTTATAGAAATAACTACACAGAAAACTACCCTAATCATGTTAATGAATGAGAGAACTGGAAAGCCTGTCTGGAGTACAGGTGGGGGTGGGTTTTGAGGGAGGGGGATTTGGGATATTGGTGGTGGGAATGTTGCACTGGTGAAGGGGTGTTCCTTACATGACTGAAACCTAATCACAACCACATATGTAATCAAGATGTTTAAATAAAGGGAAAAATAAAAAAAGAAATAAAAAAAAGAATTGCTGCTTGAGGGAATGTTTCTCACCTGTGGCCTTGCTCAGTTCTCCAGAGCAAGAATATGTAGTAATTGTGTTCATTACTATAGATCACTGCCAATTTGATTATTTTCCTTACTTGCTTACTCATTGGCTTCCATATTTTCCTGTAGACACTGCCCATGCTGTTGATTTCTCAGTCCCAGACCTAGTTTAGGGGTTGCCTATATAGCATAATTGTTGAAAGAAAGTTTTTGAAATATTTTGTAGTTCATGAGAAAAGTGAGCTGCAATTGTCCTAGACAGTGAGTCCCATGAGACTATTCAAAGTTCACATCTTTCCTGTATTCCCCTCACTGTCCTTTTAGTGTATCCGCCTGTCTCTCAGAAGATTCCCTTGTGAGGGCCCAGAGTCTTGGCACTGCAAGGAATAGCATCCCTGATATTAAAACAATCCAGGGCTGTGAAAAGGAAACAGAGCCCCCCACTAATACTAGTCCCTCTTCCCCCTGAAGATTCCATCAGTTCCTTGCATAGAGCTCAAATATGGGGACAGTCCCAGTATGACAGCAAGCAAGTGAACAAGCTTTGCAGTCTCTGGTTCTGTGAGCTCCATTCAGCCTCATGTCACTCCTTTTTCTGACACCCAGACCAACAGCAGCAGCATTCCTGCAAGATTTGCCAAAACATGTAATTTTCCATGTTTCAGCTCCCAAAATTGTGCACTGAGTGACTTTCATAGGAGGACAATCCAAGGAGTCTGGTTTAACCCGTGCACCTAAATCCCAACTGTTAATAATTCCACACATCATAATCCCAATGGGAAAGAGGAAGCGGGTTTATAGCAGGCCTGCCACAGAAAATAATTCAAACCAGGATGGACAGAGATGAAGCACAAGCCTGGGTAATTTTCCACTATGTAAGCGAGAGGAAAAAATAGGCCAGGATGTCAATATTTATTCGGAAGACATGCCCACCACCATATGTGGAGAATAGGTTGGGCTAAAGAGCCTATCTAGTTATTCCCACCCAGGTGGGTTTTTGACATGTAAAATAGGAAGTGATAATTGTTGAGGATGAAGTCTGAGATGCCATAACTGTTTAGGGTAAAGGCTGGTTAATTCAATTTCCCACAGAAGTAAATGACAGTAGAAGGCAACCCCCAAGAGACCAATGTCCTACAGGTTTGACCAGCTGTATCCCTTTTAGGAAAGAAACAGACTTTTAGGGTCAGTCTCCCAGGGCATGGACACTCATGGGTAATTATGACTCACTTCCATGCAACTTCACTGTGAAGTATGTTCCTGATTATTCTTGTTTTTCCTTCACTGCCTCCCCTTCATCCATTACTTCTTTTAAATCATTACCCACAGATAGAAGTGATTCTATCTGCCAGAGGGTGGTCAATCACTTAAACTGTGAAGATTATAACTTACACAGGGGTACAGAGACCAAAAAATTTTAATAAAGATACATAAATGACAGAAAGAACTGATTTTAATGGGTTTTGCAGAAGTCCCGCCTAAAGTTAGAGTAGAGCAGTAACAGATGTGTCCTGCATCCACAAACAACAAATCCCAGAATGCATCTGCAAAGTGAAATAGGGCAATGATCCTCTAACATTTCATTTAGCCATGTCCTTAGGCCCTGAATCACTAGGACTGTGCCACCTACCACTTATAGCAGTCCACACTACCTGGGACCAAGGCTCTCACATTGCAATTTCCCCATGAAGTTTCTCTCCCTGACTAGCCCTTTTCACAGCCCTTCCCACCCTCTGAGCTTCCTGACCTGCTCCCTGGAGCACTGGAAATGCCTGAATTTTGCCTTGATGGTGCTAGGGAATAAGCACGCAGAGTGACAGGAGAGATGCTCCAAGCTAAGAAGTGAAAACTTTAACACAAAGAGGGAAGTAGAAATGAAATGGGGTTTTAAAGTTTCGATTTTGCCACATACTCCAGAATACTTCAAAGCTAAAAGGAAAAATATTCAATAGTTATCTAATATCATTTTCAGAATTGAAGCATGTTTTCCCTCACCTCTAAAATTATAAAATAATCTTTTAAAATACATTTACTCAATTTGTCTTTCATGAGACAATGACTAAGATGCTTAAAGAAAGGTGAGTAAAATAGAACAGGAGAAAAAAAGCTTGTTATGCAAACTACTGACTTGGATTTGATACACAGAAACTCATGGGGTTCCCAGAGCCCCACCGGGAACACAGCACTGAGTCAATCAACCGTGATGCCAGTAGAGACCCATTACCCCACTCCAGAAAAAATTAATCAAATCAAATCAAATATTTTGTTCCTTTATAAAAACACACTGAATGTAAAACACACATTAGAGCTTTGTGGGCTAACTCATTCAACAACGGAACAAACTTTTTGTAGTTTTTAAATGAGGAAAAGAGCTTTATTTTAGAAAACTTGAATCAAAAACACTATTTTTTATCTGAAATCTAAGTTACTAAATTAAAAATTAAAGAATAATTTGACAATGATCAAGCACCGACTTTCACCATAAAACTGGAGTATCTGTATCTGATTCCTGAGTGCTGCAAACCATTTTTCAGACTCCACAGACCATGGTTTGAGATAAAAATGTGCCCTGGATCTTAACCCTCCTCAGACTATCTCAAAAGATTTAATGGAGATATCTTTATTTTATTTGCATTTTACTTCTTTAATAGTTCTAATTCTTAGTCTTTATTTCCATGTGTAGAGGTAGTCCCTTATGACCCCCATTTTTTCCTCCTTTTTTTGACTTGTTTTGGTTCTCCTTAGTAGGACATTTTAGTAGAAAAGTCTTGCTTGGGGTAAGGACTCAGGTCAAAACCAGGCTATAGAGATTGTATAGCTTGTTATTTTTACCCCCAAATGCACCACTAATATAATATAGCATCCTTTTTTCCTGAATAGGCACACTAAAATGTTAAAATCTTATCTATAGAAACAAGTTCTTATAAAATAGGGATAAGAACCCATGACTTTTATAATGCAGGGGTGCCTTCCACCCTGAACAATCATCATGGAGACTTGACTTAGACCTCATGTGCATTATATAAATTTTACTACCAGTCCATAACTAAAAATACTTTAATTAATAAAGATTATAAAGAAATATGTAAAACTGCATTTAGCATTCACATGTCTGCTTTCTATGTATCAGCTTCTCACATATCAGCTTCTCATGTGTTAGCTTCTCAGCTGTCAGCTTCTCTTGTGACAGCTTCTGACATGTCAGCTTCCAATGTCTCAACTCTCACATGTCAACTACTCATGTGTCTGTTTCTCACGAGTCAGCTTCTCATGTGTCAAACTTCCCATCTATCAGCCTTGACCTGGTACAGATCCTCTATATTAAATGTGTGATGATTATGTGTATGTTTAATATACAATCACAGTTACTTTTTTGAGTTCTTACAACCTTTTAAGTTAGATATTTGATAGTATTTTGCAGAGGAAGAGAAAACAGGGTGAGCAGGTTTTGAGGCCAGATGGCTCAATTATCTGGACTGAAATCAGATGTCTGCTGCAAAGTTTGCATGAGTGAGCTCCTCGATGGCAGTCCATCGTCCTTTCTGTTTGTTTGCTTAGCTGTACTTCAGTTTTCTTGTGGACTCTGTGCCATGTTTGTCAACAAAAGGCCATGTCTCATGCCTACCAGGTCAGCATAGTGACCTTCATATTTGCTGACATAGCCAAAAAATATCAAGAGTACAGAATCCTCTTCACTGTGAGCTCTGTAAGCAGACACCACTTTATTCCAGAGGGATTCAGTCACTCTGATTCTACCAGAAGGGTCAGAGTTGGGGACAGACAGGAGAAATTTGTACTGAGCAAATGCTTTGAATACCCAGGAGGGGCTAAGAACTCAGAAACTATCATATAGGAAGATGCACGGTACAGGTTCCAGGATGTGCTGGGTCCAATTCTTCCTGCTTTTGCACTATGCATCTTCCGATGGGACAGTTTCTGAGTACCTGAACTCCTTCTGGACATGTGGATTAATTGTACAGCTGTGCTCGGGACCATATGCAACTTTTTGTGGTTTGCAAGGATACTATTAGTTCCTTGGAGGGGCATGGCTATTGTTAATGTCAATCAAAACTCCAATGAGAGTGTTAGAAGCAGGGTTTAGTTAATGAAGAAGCAAAGTATGGAGGTCAGGAACCTTACAGCAAGCCTCCTGGGCCGAGAGAGTTAGAGAGAGACAGAGAGACAGAGAGAGACAGAGACAGAGAGCCATGGCTAGGGCAAGAGCAAGATATCATCCAAAGAAAGGGCCAAAGAAAGAAATATTATCAGAAGCTACAAAAAGCAGCAGATGTAGGAAGTCAGGTAAGTAGTTTCTCAGGAAATTTAGCAGCCATAGTCCTACAGGGTCAATCTGGAGGCAGCAATAATATGACAGTTTCACTCCTGCCTTATGTAGCCCAGTCCCAACTGCCCTTAGAAACAATTATAAGGAGTGTCTCATATTTGACATTTTTACCCTTGAAGGAATAGGAGCAAGCTTAAGACATAGAATTTTAAGGCTGAATTCCAATAGCAATCATGCCAGAAGTAGGGCCAGTAGCCTATAGGCCCTCAGTGTCTGAGGAGTAGTATCCAACTTGTGGTCAGATGCTAACCTCACATGGCCCCTTTAGGCCTGGCCTCACAGCCTGAAGGTAGCCCATCCCTGAAAGAACCTGCTCCTGCATAGCCATCTGTGTCCACGTTTATCTCCACATTTAAACCTTGCCTAAAGATAATCAAAGATGAAGGCTTCTTCTTCCCAAACCCTTCTTCCTGTGGAAGCAGGTGATCATGGTAAGGGATGGGCAGGGACAGATAGTTGGGCCTTGAGCTCTGAACTGTTTCTGTTCCAAATCAGCCATGAATTAAAAAAATAATTTACTTTACTAAAAGAGCATGCATCATATAGTTGGCATAGTTGATTATATACATTTGTTTCCAGATGAGTGAGAGCAAAATTGTTAAGAAAAACAGAATTGAGAGAAAAATAAAAAAGAAAATAGAGAAGAGACAAAAGAAATACAGAGAAAAGAAAATCTGTGAAAATTATTGTATCTCCAATTATGCTATTAAGGCATTATCAGAAAGTTCTTGCTAGCTGACCATTCTGTCACTTCATTTATTTCTGAATATTCAATGACTTCAGTTACACGTTGGAATTTAAACTGGTGTGACTGTATGCAGAAGACAGTATTAAGAACAATTTGTGAACACAGGGCTATGAATTCAAACTAGTATAGCTTGTTTGCTTGTGCTTACTTAAGGCTGCCCTTTCTTCCAGAGATAAGAGGTGGCAGATTACAAACTGGGAGAGACTGTGAGTGTCTCCTGTGTGTGTTTTTCTACTGTCCTGTGTCCTGAACCTCTCCTGAGTGAGCCGAGAAGTGTCCAGCAAAATCACTCTCCTAGAAGCTCCAGAAGAGCATGGCCACTCCGCTTAACTTCGTGGCCATGTGCTCTTTATAACAAATGAAATCCACCATAACACACAGGAAAAAAAAATCACACTACAAGTGTGACAATTGGGAAACCTCGAAGGCAAATACCATGCACAGAGAATGTAAATGATAGCTCTGATGACCCAAAAAATACCAACCAGCTGATTAATCTCTCAGATAAAAAGTTTAGAATAGAAATATGGATGATCCTCATGGAAATCAAAGAAAATATAGCTCTAGCTGAACAGAACACAAAGATGCAAATCAGAAAACTCCAAACTGAAATAACAGATCTGAAAAACATGGTAACTGAACTGAAAAACTCAATGGACGGCCTCTCTAGCCAGGTAACAACAGCTGAGGACAGAATCAGTGAACTGGAAGATCAAATGCAGAACAACTCTATACAGCAGAAGAGATGGGAAAAGAACCTAAGGCAAACAATCATACAATGGAAAAAGTACTCAAACAATGTGAACAGATGAAAATAGAAGTCTTTGATAAATTCAACAGCAAGAACATAAGAATTATTTGAGTCCCAGGGAGGGGATCCACAGGAATAATCAACAGTCAAAGACATCGTCACAGAGAAACTCCCAGAGCTAAAGACTGCATGCCCAAAGAGTACCAGCAAAAAGAGAAGCAGAAGAAAAACGCCCCCAAGACACATCTTAGTCACAATGACATAGAGAACTGAAAGCATCAAGATCAAAAAAGGGAAATTACATTTAAAGGAACATTCGTAAGATTTACAGCAGACATGTCACAAGAAACTTTCAAGGTCAGAAGACAGCAGTGGGATATTGTGACAAAACTGAATGAAATGGAGGCAACATAAGCTAACTATTGTATGTTTGTATGTGGGCATGAACACACAGAGATAGGATTCCTCCATGAGAGTCAAACCTAAAACGCAAATAACCCATGTCTACAGTGTATATAGCCTTCCCATAAACTACCATTCTCCCCCCTTTCAGAAATTCGACTACCCCTTCACCCCCCAATCCCAACCTGAGTTCCCACCTTATTAAAGCTCTTTACCTTCAGTTCTTAACCCATTAGGTATCAAGACCAACCTCCTACTCAATAAGCCACTACCCAGCACCCAAGCAAAAGGACACCCACCTAGAACCCACACCTCACCCTGGGCAAAAATCTACAACCAACACCCCTGCTGACACATGCTGTATGGACCACCTTCTCACCTCTCTTGTGGACTGTTGTTTGATATCTGACTCAGATACAAAAGAATCCCCACTGCAAGAACTCTATCCAAGACCTCTCTGCTTCAAATCTTTCTCAATCTCAAAAAGACCAGGGTGTGGGATGAAAATGCACCCTAGATCTCACACACCACAAGAAAAGCTCAAAAGACACAGGGAAGCCCTATGCTCCCTTCATAAGCTTAAGACCCATATAAACACTATCTCATAACTTGCTAACCTCCAAATGGAAGGTAGTCTCCTGCATCACTTTGTTCCTTTAATTATCTTTTTTAATTCATTTAAAAATTCCATTTTCTTTATATATGTGTGTGAATATATATATCCTTACTATTTGTCTTATTCCTGTCATCTTCTCTTTTCACCCCTAAGAGTACCAGTGATAAAATGTAGCACCATTTCTTCGTGCAAAGGCACACTAAAAAGGGAAATTTAAAGTAGAAAAACAAGCTCTTATCTACTAGGGATAAGAACTCACACTTTTTTTTTTTTACAATACAGGGGCACCTCCTACCTTTAGCATGTGTTGTGTGTACCCAACTTGGACTAGGAGATCATACAACTGTTCAACCTTGATCCCTGGAATCCAGACATAGAAACGAAACAGCTCTCCACAACAGCTACAGGAACCAACCCCTCTCTGGGACATCCTTAATACTGCTCTAATGTCAACATGATCTAGTTCTGATACGATATCCTAATAATGAGATAATGACAACATCGGGACTTTAGAGCAGGTTGTCCTTACCTCACCATCTAACAATAAGACAAAATCAGACAACTTGTCATCTTATGATCTGCACAATAGACAAGTTCGTTATCTATAGATGACTGACGGTGACAACCATGAAGGGCAGAATGTATTCTGGGTTCAATAAAAAAAAAAAACACTAGTCCAGAGCTCAACCTACCATCTGTATAACAACCAAGGTCTCCAACTCCAGAGGTATGACTGAGACAACTGCAACTGAACGGGTCTTCTGGAAGCATAACAATAGATGCCATTCCATGCTCCATCTTAGGTTCAGCACAATGACCAAAACTACCAACCACGGAAGACTGATTAAAACGACAATGAAGGAGCTGAACTTCTAGAGCCGTAAAAAAACAAACAAAAACAAAACAAAACAAAACAAAAAACAAAGAAAGAAAGAAATAAAAGAAAAAAAGAAAAGACCTCTTCATAAACTCCATTCTTTGACCTTTTCAGATACCAAGATCTACAGATACAGATGTCTGATTTTATCATTCATGACGGAGCAGATGTCTCTCATACACCACAGAAGGATCCAGGGGAGAGTAAATGAACACACATGGAGTCTATAGTTAATTCCATGACAACATACTTCCAGGGCAGAGAAATCCTGTATCACTTAGGCCAAAGGAATTCCCTTTCTATTTTTGCCAATATTTACTATGCCAATGCAGAAGAAAAGGACAAGAAAAAAAAAAAACTAAAAAGGAACCAGCACAAATTTTAGTTTTGTATATATATATATATATTTTTTTTTTTTGCTTTTGAATTTTTTGGTTTCATTATTGTCGTTGCTGTTTCCTCTCTTCTTTTGTGCTCTATTTTGACTTTTTGTCTTTTTCAGAAGCATGATTAATGTGTGATGCTTGGGGCTAGTGCTGTAGTGGTTATTGGACTTATTGTTTGATATTTCTTTTTGTACTGTTGTGATGATCCTCGTCCTCTTTCCCTCTCTTCTCTCAAAACTGATGTTTAGATCCTCAGGAAGGACTCTGCGCAATTTTGTTCTGTGGCATCTTTACCCCATTCTATTTCTTTCTTTCTTTCTTTCTTTCTTTCTTTCTTTCTTTCTTTCTTTCTTTCTTTTTTC
>PVKC010033724.1:0-13893 GCA_004027635.1 Crocidura indochinensis | reverse complement strand
GGTCACACCCGGCAGTGCTCAGGGGTTATTCCTGGCTTCATGCTCAGAAATTGCTCCTGGCAGGCATGGGGGACTATATGGGGCACCGGGATTCGAACCGATGACCTTTTGCATGAAAGGCAAACGCCTTACCTCCATGCTATCTTCCGGGCCCCATGTTCATAGTTTTTTTTAACCTATAGTCTGACCCTCCAGAGGTCTGAGGGACAGTGAATTGGTCCCCTGTTTAAAAAGTATGAAGACCCCTGCTATCTTTCTGGCCCTCATTGCATAACAACTTTAGATATGGGGGGCGCAGAGTGATAGGACAGTAGGTAGTGTGCTTGCCTTGATGCACTATTTCCTTAGAGTCTTATCATTGGCACTCAATATAGTCCTCTGAGCATTGCAGGAGTTATTTCTTTTTTTTTGTTTGTTTGTTTGTTTTGTTTTGTTTTGTTTTGTTTTGTTTTTGGGCCACTCCTGGCAGTGCTCAGGGGTTATTCCTGGCTATCTGCTCAGAAATCGCTCGTGGCAGGCACAGGGGACCATATGTGACACCAGGATTCGAACCAATCACCTTAGGTTCTGTATTGACTGCTTGCAAGGCAAATGCCGCTGTGCTATCTCTCCGGGCCCAAGCAGGAGTTATTTATAACTGCAGAACCATGAATAATTCCTGAACATCATTGGGTGTGGACTATACATATAGATACCAAGAGAAAAGTATAAGAACTATGCATAAGTATGAAAATGTGACACTTAAACCTTTATCTTTTGCACTTAACTCTTTCAATGTATTATTTAGAAATGTATCCTAAAAGAATAAAATTATTTCCCAATATCTAAACAGTGTTTCACAGATATAATACTATAATCTCTTTACTTTTTCATATAGGTCAGTAAAAAGTTTCAACATATCTCAATAAAAATTATTTATGAAGATAGTAAAATCAATTTTAACATATGCCAATAATAAAATGAGAACTGGAGGGGCCAGAGATTTAGCCCAGTGAATGATAGTAAAATATATAGAGCACTTACTTTCTACATGACTAACCAGGAACCCTGTATAGCCCCCCAGAACAAGGAGTAAGCTCTGAGCAGGCTGAATATGTCCCTCTCTTCCCCCCTATAGAAATGAGAATATACGGGGGCTGGGCGGTGGCGCTGGAGATAAGGTGCCTGCGCTAACCTAGGACGGACAGCAGTTAGATCCCCCGGTTCCCCATATGGTCCCCCATGCCTGCCAGGAGCGACTTCTGAGCGAATAGCCAGGAGTAACCCCTGGGCGCCACCGGGTGTGACTCCCCCCCAAAAAAAAGAAATGAGAATATACATTGTAAATAGTGTTTTAATACTTACGCATCTGTGTAATGAATTAATCATACCTTTGCAATACTTGCTACACTGAAAGTAATCAGCAGTGATTAGGAGATCAATTCTTCAGGACATAACTGTCTGAGACAAACATAACCTGACTATCAGAGGGCCTCACAATGCCACAGAAAAGGGAGCAAATGCACTCACAATAATCATACTGTTTCAGAGTCATGGCTGTAGTGAAGCAATTCTGACCCCAACTCTGTAAAATGCATAGTCTGTAAAAATATCACTCAGAAATATGCAGCATGCATAGCCAAACACATAGTTTCAGAAACACATCCTGAGATCTAGCGATCATACAACTGATTTTATGAAGCACTGAGATTTAAACATGTATTGCAAAAGGACGACCTACACTAGACATCAATGTGAAAAAAAGAAAACAAGTTTTATGGAGAAATTCACATCTGAACCATTATGCACCTACTTTATAAAATTCAGTCTCTAAATACATTACTAAAGAAAAATAGACCTGCAGCATTCGGTGCTAAGTGCTGCTTCATTGAGGAATTTATACGGAGGAGAAAGGGAGATATCTGAATTCATGCTGAGTTCTCCAAACAAAACCACATAAAATCTACACAAAGAACTTTCAAAATAGAATTAAATACAGAATCCTGCATGAAGCCTAGCAGAAAAGGCACATGGGAATATTCAAGGACCAGTTCTGAGAGATTTTTCCATAGTGGGTCATGGAACAATAGTGTAGATCAGGAGTGTAGCTCCTTGAAAGGGTGGAACACAGACAGCTGAGGCATAGAATCCTGTACAAGGAAGTGGCAGCCTGAAAATCTGTCTCAGCTTTTAAAACTCTACTCTTACAAAATCTTTTCAAAAGGCAAGACTTAGGCCATGAAAGGAGTCCAGGGCTGGCTGCCAGGACCCATGGGTGCACATTTGTAACCCCAGTAGCTAGCCAGGAAGACAACTTGTAGCATTCCAGGCCAGGGCAGGAAAGCTACCAGTAGACAACTGCCTGCCTTTAGTGAAAGTACTCCCCAACTCCCACCTCCAATGCATATGACTGAAGAGTGAGTACATACTCTTACCCAGAGTCAGAGAGGATATTTTATTCAAAGACTAATGGAGGCTTTATGGTGGGTTTTGCCCAAGTTATTGAACTATGATAGCTCTGCAAAGACACTACAATGGCAAATTCTGGGAGGCAACTGGTTTCTACCTCTATAGAGCTATAGCTAAATATTGCTGCATTTTACAAATAAAAGCAAAACAAAACAAAAATAAAGAAATAAACAAGATGAAAAAAATTCCAAGCCAGATCCTCAAAGTAGAAAAGAGAGAAATCTACTACACTGGAAGAAGTTACCAAATACTATACTGGAAGAAGTTACCAAAGAAATACTAATGACCATAGAAAGTTACCAAGAACAACTATGTCATAAAATGTAAGACCTCTGAAGAAATAAATTTTTAGTATCATACAGCCTCCCAGGGTTGAATCAAGAGAAAGTAGAAAATCTTTACAGACTAAATATTGGCACAGGAATGGAAACAATAATCAAGTCTCCCCCACACAAAGTCTAGGTCCAGATAAATTTTCTAGTGGATACTTTCAAACCTTAAAAGAGAGTTTACTGCCTGTTCTCTAGATCTTCCAGGATATCGAAGAAATTAGGAATGCTTCAAAACCGGTTTCTGGCATCTAGGTTATTTCCAGATTCTGGCTATTTTAAAGAGTGCTGCAATGAATATAGGTATGCAAAGTCACTTTTTGTATTGTGTTTTTGTGTTCCTAGGGTATATCCCTATGAGTGATATAACTCAGAAACCAGACAAAAGATGAGTGGCTAAACAAACTGTGGTACATATACACAATGAAATACTATGCAGTCATCAGCAAAAATGAAGTTACGAAAATTTCCTATACATGGATGGACATGGAAACTATTATGCTGAGTGAAATAAGTCAGAGGGAGAGAGATAAACACAAAATATTCTCACTCATTTGTGGTATTTAAGAAAAAAAGACATTATGGTAATAATACCCAAAGACAATAGAGATGAGGGCTGGAAGGTCTGACTCATGGTATGAAGTTTACCACAAATGTAGTGAATTCATTTTGAAAAATAACTACACTGACAACTATCATGACAATGGTAGTTAGTGAGAGAAATAGAATGCCTGTCTTGAATACAGGCAGGGAGTGGGAGAGGAAGAAGATGGGGGCATTGTTGGTGGGTATGGTGGTGAAGGGGGGGTGTTTATTTTTATAACTGAAACCCAACCACAAACATGTTTGTAATCATGGTGCTTAAATAAAGATATTAATTTTAAAAAGTTTCTGCATTTGCCTGATACAAAAAAATGTCAAAATGGGCATCCATATTATTTCTTTTTAAAAATAATATCTTTATTTAAATACTGTGATTACAAACATGATTGTAGTTACGTTTCAGTCATAAAAAGAACACCCTCTTTCACCAGTGCAACTTTCCCATCACCAATGCCCCCAACTCCTCCCTTCCCCACCCCCCGCCTGTATTCGAGACAGGCTTTCTACATCCCTCACTCAATGACATTGTTATGATAGTTCTCAGCATAGTTATTTTTCTAACTGCACTCACTACTCATTGTGGTGAGTTTCAGATCTTGAACTGGTCCTTCTGGTCCTAATATCTGGGAATTATTTCAATGTCTTTAATTTTTCTTAAAACCCATAGATGAGTGAGACTATTCTGTATCTATCTCTCTCCCTCTGACTTATTTTACTCGACATAATAGATTCCATGTACATCCACAGAGAGGAAAATTTCATGACTTCACCCCTCTTGACAGCTGTATAATATTCCATGTGTATATGCACCACCATTTCTTTAGCCAGTTATCTGTTGAAGGGCATCTTGGTTGTTTCCAGAGTCTAGCTATTGTAAATAGAGCTTCAATGAATTAGGTGTGAGGAAGAGATTTTAATTTGCATTGTGTTTTTGAGTTCCCAGGGTACATCCCTAGAAGTGGTATAGCTGGGTCAAATGGGAGCTCAATTTCCAGCTTTTTGAGCAATCTCCATATTGTTTTTCAAAAGGGCTGGGCTAGATGACATTCCAACCAGCAGTGAATGAGAGTTTCTTTTTCCCCACATCCCTCCCAGCACTGCTTGTTCTTGTTCTTTGTGATGTGTGCCAATCTCTGTGGTGTGAGATGGTACCTCATTGTTGTTTTGACTTGCATCTCCCTGATGATGTGGAGCTTTTTTTTTCTTTTTTTTCTTTTTTTTTTTGTTTTTGGGCCACACCCGTTGATGCTCAGGGGTTACTCCTGGCTATTCGCTCAGAAGTCGCTCCTGGCAGGCACGGGGGACCATATGGGGAACCGGGGGATCGAACCGTGGTCTGTCCTAGGCAAGCGCAGGCAAGGCAGGTACCTTACTTAAGCGCCACCGCCCGGCCCCATGGAGCATTTTTTCACATGTCTTTTGGTCATTTGTATTTCTTCTTTGAGAAATTGTCTGTTCATTTCTTCTCCTCATTTTTTGATGGGGTTAGATGGTTTTTTCTTGTTGAGTTCTGTCAGTACCTTAATATCTTAGATATTAGCCCCTTATCTGAAAGGTATTGGGTGAATAGCTTCTCCTATATTATTTCTTTAGGTATATCAGTAGAAAACTTAAGGATAGAGAGCTGGGTGTCTAAACATTTGCTAAAGTGATATATGTGTAGCACATTTTGTTGAGCCCCATGTAGTACACTTGCTTTGGGTTGAGGAACATGTTGCAACTCTTCACAAGACTATTATAGAAAGGAAGATATTGCTTTGGCATCCATGTGCTAGAGATCATGTGTGCATCCCTACTTTCCTTTGTTGCCTAAACTCAGTCTTGAAGGTTTCTCTCTCTCTCTTTTTTTTTTTTTTGGTTTTTGGGTCACACCTGGCAGTGCTCAGGGGTCACTCCTGGCTCCATGCTCAGAAATTGCTCCTGGCAGGCACAGGGGACCATATGGGGCACCGGGATTCGAACCGATGACCTTTTGCATGAAAGGTAAACGCCTTACCTCCATGCTCTCTCCCAGGCCCCGAAGGTTTCTCTTTTTTAAGTTACTTTTTTTACGAAGGCACCATGATTTACAAAGTCTATATAACCCTATATAAGGGTTTTGTCAGTAATATGAGATTTCCAACAACAATCACACCGTTATTTTCACTTTTCTTCCATCAATAACTGCAGGTTCCCTCTAAACCATTAGACTTCTCCCTTGGCAAACATTTAACAAATTTATTTTATATTATTTACTCTACAAATATAAAGAAATGTCAAATGGAATGATTAGAAGATAAATATGAGTCTTTTGAGATAATTGATTCTATATGTTCTTAACCTTTCTTAATTTAGTAGAAGGCAACTATATACACCATTAGTGAGTGCCATATGCAATACCATATCTTAGGAACTTCTCCTGTCCCTTAATGGAACTCAATGCTTCTTGTAAGACTAGTTTTTTTTTCTTTTTTGGGTCACACCCGGCTGTGCTCAGGGGTTACTCCTGGTTCCATGCTCAGAAGTTGCTCCTGGCAGGCACGGGGGACCATATAGGGCACCGGGATTCGAACCAATGACCTTTTGCATGAAAGGCAAATGCCTTACCTCCATGCTATCTCCTGGGCCCCGTAAGACTAGTTTTAAGACTATGAATTCCCTAAGTTATAGTCTGTCCATGAACCAATGTATCTGAATCATATTCTAGCTGGAAAGAGTATTCTTGGTAATGTATTCGATTCATTGAATTTTTGTACTATATTCTTCCATATCCTTTAGCTCACAAACTTTCCTTAGGTAGATCTGCTGTACATCTTATAAGCTTTTGTTTGTATATTTATCTGTTTTTGATCTTGCCTCTTTAATATTCTGTCTCTATCTTTGTATTTTGTCATTTTGAGTATAATGTGTCTTGGAGTTTTCCTAATTAGGTCCATTTTTTTCTGGGATCCTGAGACTCTTGGATCTCAATGCCCATATTCCTCAATTCTGGGAAGTTATTATAGATGATATTGTTTCTTCATTACATTTGCCTTCAGAGATTCCAATGATTCTTACAGTGTTCCTTTTGAACTCATCCCACAATTCTCTGGTATGCTGCTTATTTCTTTTCTTCTCTTCTCTTTTTTCTTTTCTTTCCTTTTCTTTCGGCTTTTGGTCATATCCAGCAGTGCTCAGAAGTTACTCCTGGCTCTATGCTCAGAAATCACTCCTAGCAGGCTCGGGGACCATATGGGATGCTGGAATTTGAACCATCATCCTTCTGCATGCAAGGCAAACACCCTACCTCCATACTATTTCTCCAGTCCCTGTTTTATTTTTTTTCTTCTTTTTTTCCCTCTGGCTTTTGGGTGTTTATTTCTTTTTAGACTATTTCTCACCTCCTGTTGTTTCCTAAAAGTTTCCACTTTTTGTTTTGGAACTCTTTTGACCTTTTGCTTAGTTACTGTTATTCTGCTATTCAGAGGTTCTTTTGAATTTTTTTGTTTTACTTTTTGGGCCACACCCAATGGTGCTCATGGATTACTCCTGGCTCTGTGCTGAGAAATCACTCCTGGCAGGCTTGAGAGATCATGGGTCTGTTCCGAGTTGTCTGCATGCAAGGCAAATGCTCTAATGCAGTGCTATCACTCTGGCCCCTCTTTTGCTACTACTAGCTACTACATAGCTACCTACTATGCTCGTTATTTATGTCATTTCTGATTGTAGTAGATTTTTTCTTTTTTACTCATACTTTCTTGATTTTGTTGACAACATGTTTGACAATGTTTGGCAATTATGACATTGTTTCTTGAGCTCAATGACCAACCTCATGATGTTGTCACTAAAGACATCATCTGAGGATTTTCCTAGCTTGTTGGAATTGCTTATATCTTTGGTAATATCAGTTTTGCCCATTAAACTTGGTGAACTTCTACATATTTTTTTATTGGTTTCCTAGTTTTCTGGCTGTCTTGGTAGTTAGATGTCCCAGATGATGAGTGATAAGCCTAAAAGGCCGTGCTCTTTCTTCTCTGCTCTGTTTTCACTGAATGATATAAAGTATTACTTGTGATCAGTGTGCAATTTGTTGAGTCAATCTGTCCTAGCAGCATAAGCGGTTGTCATGTGCTTCAAGAGCTGTGGTGTGGAGCCTTTATATGGTGCAGGTTGGGTGTGGAGGCTGCTGGGACCTCTTTGGAAGGAAGGGACTCTGCCTTCCATTCAAGTAACCTCACCTGGAATGGAGGAGTAGCAAGCAGAACGTCAGGAGAGATCTGTGATGTGGATCCTTCCCAAAGAGCTTTATACTGAGCACTGGCAGGTGTATGTGCTTTGTTTTTAGTTATATGTTACTAAGGACTTCAACTCATATGCTTGTTGCTACACAGGGAAACAAAAGTCCTTCCTGTTAGAGAGCAACTTATAGATGGATGCTGAAGTTTCAGTGCAGAGTTGGGCTCCAACACTCTGAATGGACTTGTTCATGATTTATTGTAAAACAGTGTCTGGTAATAGAAAAAAGGAGTTATTGATGTTGTTTGCTGGTATTCTTTGTAAAGGAACAGTTTCCTGTGTTCTGTATCATATGGCCTCCTAATTCCTATGCTTGTCTACACTGTATGTATAAAAGCCAGCTCCCCGTTGACTCAGTTTAGAGAGGATGTATGGACCTTGAGTTTAGTTCTGTGATCTGTTTTGACACTTTCCTTTGTTGTCAGGTATTGGAATATCTAATAGAGTCACACCTGAGACACAGTGTTGGGCATTCATTACCTGCTCCTGTGCTCCTCGTTTTGGTGACACCATGAAATTGTTTTTAAGCCAGTCAGTGATTGCTTTTTCTAGAAGTGGATTATTTCAATGGACAGCTGTATTTAGGGACATGCAAGGTTGTGGTACTCTCCAGGAAAGATGTTCCATGTCTTGGTAACATGTACCTTGCTATGACAATGTCTAAACTGTGGTGAGTCTTTTGTAGTGTATGAACCACAAAATTGGGGACAGATGACAGAATTTATTTGTAAGAAAAGAGGATACTTTGCACTTGTTGAAAAAAAAAACCATATACATTTAAGTTACTAGTATTAAGGAATACTTAATAAATATAGCTGACAGAGGGGCCGGTGAGGTGGCGCTAGAGGTAAGGTGTCTGCCTTGCAAGTGCTAGCCAAGGAAGGACCGCGGTTCGATCCTCCGGCGTCCCATATGGTCCCCCCCAAACCAGGGGCAGTTTCTGAGCACTTAGCCAAGAGTAACCCCTGAGCATCAAATGGGTGTGGCCCCCCCAAAACAAAGAAAATATAGCTGACAGAATAATAACCTACATTTATTAAAATTTTTTTCACAATCAATACATGTTTATTGTTTTAAATATATAGATGATAGGGGCCGGTGAGGTGGCGCTAGAGGTAAGGTGTCTGCTTTGCAAGCGCTAGTCAAGGAAGGACTGCAGTTTGATTCCCTGGCATCCCATATGGTCCCCCCAAGCCAGGGGCAATTTCTGAGCACTTAGCCAGGAGTAACCCCTGAGCATCAAAGGGTTGTGGCCTGAAAAACCAATATCTATCTATCTATCTATCTATCTATCTATCAATCTATCTATCTATCTATAATAGGGGAGAGGAAGGGGAAAAACGCAAATACTACAGGGGCCAGAGTGATAGTGTGGAGGATTGGGCGGTTTGCTTTGCACTTTACAGACTGAGTTTTGTCCCCAGCAACCCATATGGTCCTCTGAGACTACTAGAAGTGTTTTTTGAGCACTGAGACAGTAATAACACCTGAGCACTGCTGGGTGTGGACCCCCAAATAAAAAGAAATTTAAGTACTAGGGGTTAGAGAGATGGTGAGACTCTTGTTGCCTTCAATGCAAACAACCAGGCTTAATTCCCAATACAACACATGGTCCCCTGAGCACCACCAGGAGTGATTCCTGAGTATAGAATCAGGAGTAAGCTCTGAGCACTGCTGGGTGTGGTTAAAACAATCAAATAGACAAACAAACAAATTCAGATATTGTGGCCAAAGATATCTAGCTTAAGTGGTAGAACAAAGAAGCAATCAAAGTAAAACCCTGAATTTGATCCCTAACATTGTGGACCCTTTTCAGCACAGCTGAGACGAGCAGGTAAAAACAGAGTTTAGTGCTGTGAGAGTAACTTTAGTGCCATATTTAAAAAATATTAGCAACTGAGATAGAATTACAACATATGGCATTAAATAAAGAAGTACAAGTTCCCCACTATTATAAACAGCCTTCTGTGGAGACATCCTATTCTCACTCAATCTGGCATTCACACTAAAACACTGAGCTTAATTGTATGGCATAAAATTAAAAAAATTAAAAAAATAAAGTGATACAGTGTTCACAGTGTCCAATATTTCATTTCACAGAAACTCCAGAGTACTGAATGAAATAGTTTTTAAAAATGTACAGTGTGTCACAGGTCATCATAAGCTGACCCTTGATTAATATAGGAATTAGGGGTGCCAACTCACACTCAGTTGAAAGTTCACACATAACTTTTATTATAGGAAGCATTCTTTTGGATTTTGGGTCACACCCGGCAGTGCTCAGGGGTTACTCCTGGCTCCATGTTCAGAAATTGCTCCCGGCAGGCACGGGGGACCATATGGGGCTCCGGGATTCGAACTGATGACCTTTTGCATGAAAGGCAAACACCTTACCTCCATGCTATCTCCCGGGCCCCAGGAAGCATTCTTATAGTGACCTAGGACCACTGGGGCCACATACAGCAATGCTCAGGGGCCAACGTGATGTTAACTACCAATGTCAAAATCTTGTATATATTAAACATGTGTCCTACAACTTGCTCTATTCCTATGGCCATCACAGATAACTTTGACTTCCCTCAAAATTTAACAAATAATCCTAATATTCACCAGCTGCCCAACAATAACATGTAGCAAAATTAATTAGTATTTATCTAATTTTCTAACAATAAGGTAAGTTAGGGGAAAAATGTTTTTAAGAAATCTATAAGAGGAGCCAGAGAGATAGCATGTAGGTAGGGTGTTTGCCTTGCATACAGAAGGATGGTGGTTCAAATCCTGACATCCCATATGGTCCCCTGAGTCTGCCAGGAGCGATTTCTGAGCATAGAGCCAGGAGTAACCCCTGAGTGCTGCTGGGTGTGACCCCCCAAAAAACCACCGCCAACAAAAAATCCATAAGAAAATATATTTGCACCACTACATTTTATTTAGCTATGTCACAGATTTACACTATCTGTCATAAGGAAATCCAGGTATAAGTGGACCTGACAGTTAAAATCTGTGTTGTTCAAATGTCAACAGAATTTTGAATCTATCATGAATCTAGCTCCATTATACATTAGTTCGATGTTTTTTCAATAAAAAATGAGTATATACTCCACATGCGCAGTGGTTCATAAAGACATTACTATGCTTAATCATGCAGATACCTGTTAAAAACAACTTCAACATGTCACCCCAAATGATATGGTTTATCATATCTACAATGTTGTGATAAGCAAAGCAACCCATAAACTTCACTGTGCTGAGTCATTTGGATACTTGACTATGTAAAAAACACAGTTTTAATGTTTGTCACTAAAAATAGAAAATTTATGGCATGAGATTCTTAACACAGATTTTTACAAAGATATTTTATACTGAACCACTGATTTTTTAATACAGTATTTCTTAATACTGCATTACAACATATGCTGTCATTACAGAAGTAGTTCACCAAACAATGGCAAACATATTATTTCTTAGAAAATTACTATATAGGGCCAGAGAGATAGCATGGAGGTAGAGCATTTGCCTTACATGCAGAAGGATGATGGTTTGAATCTCGGCATCCCATATGGTCCCCTGTGCCTGTCAGGAGCGATTTCTGAGTGTAGAGCCAAGAGTAACCCCTGAAAGCTTCTGTGTGTGACCCCCCCAAAAAACAAAAACAAACAAAATTACTCTATAATCAAGACCTTATCACAAGTGATACATGCTGCTATTGTGGATTATGTAATACCCACTTAAATTTATTAATGTCCTAACCCTAAGTGCTATAGTATGTTTGCATTATCTGGAAGGAAGTTAGATACAGATTTTAAAGGTACAAGAGTAGAATGAACCTTTAATCTACTATGACTATGTCCTTTTAAGTAGAGGGAGGTGATATAAAAGCAGACACAAGGGAAGATGACAGCCATGTCATGAAATAATTATTGGTTGGAATCATGAAAAGTCAAGGATTACAAACACCAGAAATAAAGAAACAATGATAGGGCTCTCCACTTAACTTTAGAAGACACATGTTGGGGTGGTTACCTTCATTTTGTGCTTCTAGATAACTATCTAGAACTATGATACAACAGATGAATGTTATTTTAAAGCAATGGTATACGGCACTTTGTTACAAGTTCATATATAGCAAGTATCAGTGGATAATATGTTCTTTTCACAGGTATCACTATAACCAAATCAGTGATGCACACAACTATGTTAAACAGAAAATATGGCACCTAAGAAAACCTGTAAAATATTTTATTAGTACATATGTAATTAAAAGATATGGGTCTAAGTGATAACACAGCAGGAAGGACATTTGTCTTGCACATGGCCAACCCAGGTTTTTTTTTTTTTTTTTTTTTTTGGTTTTTGGGTCACACCCGGTGACGCTCAGGGGTTACTCCTGGCTATTTGCTCAGAAGTCGCTCCTGGCAGGCATTGGGGACCATATGGGGAATCGGGGAATCGAACCGTGGTCTGACCTAGGTTAGCGCAGGCACCTTACCTGCAGCGCCACAGCCCGGCCCCCCAACCCAGGTTTAATCCCTAGTATCCCATATGGTCTCCGGAGCTTGCCAGGAGTAATTTCTGAGTGCAGAGTCAGGAGTAATCCCTGAATGACTCTGGGTGTAGCCCCCCCACCCCCACAAAAAAAGACAGTTCAAATCATGGACTCCTTGTCAGTGATGTTCTTGCAAAATGAAAGAATAACATTTGGCACTTCAAAAATATTCAAGAAATGTGCAGCACATGTTAGAAAGAAAACCCCAAATGTTTAATAAAGTGGTAAGTGAAAAAAGTGGCTGCCATTTTCTTATTTCATGAATTAAGATTTATATCATCATATAAATATTCAAACACAGCGTTTCACATGTATTTAAAAATAAAATACACAACATTAAACAAATGTTTCTTCACATAGCTGTATAATGAAATATCTAGTCTGTTAAACACAAATTGCAAATGCTACTAAAAATATATGCACAATTCAGTGATACCCTATGCTTCAAAGAGATGTCTCTAGAGTGATCAAATATGTTCCCTGTTCTGTTAAACAGTTACAAAATGATACTAAAGGAAATAATACTTAAAAGATGCAGAGCAAATCATTTTTTCAGGAGCTATCTCTATGCTGAATTAACCACATTGAGTTTAAACATTTTCAAAGAAAGGCCTGCATGCACTGTACAGTTCTAAACACTCTATTTCACAGAAACCTCACTACAATATATCATTGTAGGTCCTTAGATTACTAAACACAGTGTCAAATATATCACTATAAATAGATACAAGTAATATAGTGCTAATCAAAGTGGGTTATATAAGACACCTTGGTTTTATGTGTCTGTGTGATTGTTTACGTTCTTTGTGTACTTATTTATTTTTTAAAACTGATTTACATCACATTTAATTTAAATTTTTTCTTTCTTTTTAAAAACAATATCTTTATTTAAACATCGTGATGCCAAACATGATTGTAGTTACGTTTCACTCATAAAAAGAACACCTCCCCTTAACCAGTGCAGTTAACCAATGCTCCCACCTCCCTCCTCTCCTACACCCTCACTCAATGACATTGTTATGGTAGTTCTCAGCGTAGTTATTTCTTTAACTGCACTCACCACTCTTTGTGGTGAGCTTCATAACTTGAGCTGGTTCTTTCAACCTCATCTCTATTGTCTCTGAGCATTATTACAATAATGTCTTTTATTTTTCTTAAAACCCATAAATGAGACTCTTGGTTGTTGTACATGTCATAGACCAAGACCTAGACTAGGGTCTTTTTTATTGGCCCCAAGATAAGTTCTTCCCAGCCATGGCTGTCAAAGTCAGTCTTCTGTAGATAGTGAATTTGGCTTTTGTACAGATCAAAGGATGACATGTCTTCTGATTTCATCTTATCGTTAGGAGGTGAGGTAAGACTACCTGGTCTTAAACTAAGTTGCTGCCATTTCGTCATTGTCAGGATGTCATATCAAAACCTGCACATGTTGGTGTCAGAGCAGTATTAAGAATGTCCTAGAGGTGGGGCCCGGGAGATAGCATGGAGGTAAGGCGTTTGCCTTTCATGCAAGGGGTCATCGGTTCGAATCCCGGTGCCCCATATGGTCCCCCGTGCCTGCCAGGAGCAATTTCTGAGCATGGAGCCAGGAGTAACCCCTGAGCACTGCCGGGTGTGACCCAAAAACCAAAAAAAAAAAAAAAAAAAAAAAAAAAAAAAAAAAAAAAAAAAAAAAAAAAAAAAAAAAAAAAAAAAAAAAAAAAAAAAAAAAAA
>PVKC010033723.1:0-13895 GCA_004027635.1 Crocidura indochinensis | reverse complement strand
AGAGGCAGGACAGAGAGAGACTAAGAGAGACAGACAGAGGCAGAGAGACAGAATTATGGGATGCTGTGGCTGTCGTCAGAGTTGATTAGTACACATGCTTTCTGGACCATACTGCCATGATCTCCATTACATAAACCAGAGTCTTAGAGTTTTTCTCAAAGAATTTTTGGGTCTCAGAAGGGCAGGCTGGCTTCTGAGGGTGATCTTGCCACATTTTGGCCAGGCTGACCGCATGTCACTCTGGGTCAGTCACTGATTTTCTTAGCGACAATAACCCTGGTTGCATGGGGCTTAGCTCTACTGCAGAGCAGGGCTGACAAAGCTAAAGCTCAGTAACATGAACCCTCATGGTTTTGTTTGTTTGGGGAACTTCTGTGCTTGCCCTAATCAGGGCAAGAGCTTCATGGACAAAGGACTTCATGGACACAAAGACCTATTCTGTGCAAAGGTGGAGGGCAGAGGGCAGGGACCCAGCACTCTTTTCTTTCACTCCTCCCTGTCACCATTTGCCGTGACCCAGAGCCATGACCTCACTTGGCTCTGGGGCTTTCGGGGTTTCGCACTTGTTTGCAGGTCGGGAGCCAATTACACTTCATACCGGCTGGGTTGATGCTCTATCTAATAGGAAGGAGTAGTCCCAAAGCAGGGGCTCCTGGAGGTCACACAGCCTGGGTCTCAGATCAAGATGCCCAGGCTCACTTCAGAAAGTGGTGGTCCCCGGAGAGGCTGAGGTTACAGCCTCACCCCGCCTCAATCAGCAATGAATGCTTTGGGGGAGCCCTAAATCACAGTGGCACTAACTGGGCCTTTGAAACACTCTCGTCTGAGCATTCCCATTCAACAGAAGGCGGAGGGATTGGCTATGATACAAGCTGTTCATCAGGTTTAAATCTTGCCCACCCTCCTTCTTCCTCTTCTTGACCTCATTTTTGTTCCCTCCTCCTGTCTCCTACCGACTCAGGGCTCAGCCCAGGGAAGTAAGTATATGGCCTGGAATTGGGTGTGGGCAAGGAAGGGAAAAGATTCAGGAAGCCAAGCACTCCTTTGGGAGTTCTCCCACTATTTGACCTCTCTTCCACCCTCCCCCATTTCCCTCACCTGCTTATTTCTTTGCTCATTCTATTTGCTGGATTGATGCTTCACTCATTCATTCATGGGTCCCTCGTATTATAGAGCACTTCGTTGGTGTCAGCTGCTCTCTGCCTCTTGCACCCAAGCATATATCAAGAATCAAGATTTGGGTTTGCAGTCCAGAGTCCCTTCCAGGACTCAAAAGGACCTGGGAGAGCTGCATGTCAGCTATGGGAGGCAGGTGGTCTGGGGTCTAGCCTAGACAGAGCCCTCACTAACATCCTCCCCCTCCCTTTCTCTCTCTAGTCTGATGATTCTGCTTCTCTCACATGAGTGTCTTTATCCTGAGCCCCAGGACACCTCTGGCCAACAATCCTTAAGCCTCAAGGCCCTTCTTAGGATCCTCTTTCTGACTGATTTCACCTTCTTCTCTGTTTTGTTTTTGCTTTTGGGCACACCCAACTGTGCTCAGGGTTTATTCTTGACCCTGTGCTCAGGGATCACTTCTTGCAGGGCTCAGAGGACCATATGGGATGCTGGGATTGAATATAGGTTGGCAGTGTGGAAGGCTATTGTTCCAGCCTCTTGTCTACTCTGTCTTTAGCCAAAGATTAGCCTGGCTATGCCTGTATTAGCCTGGCTATGCCACTATCCTGCTCTGAAGTCCCCCGTGGCTCTCCTTTACCTACCTCATGAAGCCCAAACTTTTACTCCTGAAATTCAAGGTCCTCAGCTTGTGACTTTCATTTCTAGTTTTATCTTTGTCCTTTCTTGTTCATGTATACCACCCTTCAGAAAAATAGTTCCATCTCTTCATGCCTGACCATGCCACAGGACATGCAACTGTAAAGACTTTGCTTATACCATTTTTTCTTCCCAGGTACCACCGTCTCCTATCTAGCAGATCAAGCCACTTTTTATTTATTTGTTTTTATTTCATATCTGAAGATGTTCAGGGATTATCCTCTGTGCTCAGGAATCACTTTTGACAATGCCTGGAAGACCATATGGGATGAGAAGAATCTAACAGAGTAAATTGCATGCAAAGTAAATTCCTTACCTATCTTCCTAGTTCCCTGGCACTGAAAGCATATGTTTTGTTTGGGGGCCATACCTAATGGTGTGGTCAAATCCACCAGGGTTTATCCTAGTCTTCAGTCAGAGATCACTCTTGGTGGGACTCAGGGGACCATATGGGGTGCCAACCATAAAACTTGGATTGGCTATCTGAAGGCAAGCAGGCTGCATGCAAAGCACCCTACCCCCACTATTTCTTTGGCCCCTGGTGACTATTTTAAGTGCCATGTGTCTCTTTTCCTGGTCCTGTTCTTTCACAGCTGGATGAATCTCTCCTTCCTCTGGGTTCCCAGAACATTTTGCTTGGGCCTTCCAGACAAATGCTCAAACATTGAATCATGGGATTTGTGGCTCTATCTTGGCATTTATCAAGGCAGGTGGCATGGTTTGGCCTTGACTATATTTCTACGGCCTTTGTACAAAGCACTGCTCACGAAGGCACTCCCCCATCTTCCCTTGCTCTTGGTCATCTACTGCCTAGTAATCCTCTCCCAGAGAGGCAATCCCAGAGGCCAGCAGAGATTGCAGGCAGTTTAGCATGGGGGTAGGGTGGGGCCATGGCATGGCTGATTCCCTTGATTAACATCCCTGCTCTCCCCAGAGCTCTGTCTACTTACAAGCAGATACAGACGGTGGTGATGCTACTGGATTATTGGGACGATGGTGTAGGAGAATGCTCAGGAGCCTCTAAACACAGCCCCTGTCACTCTTAATAAATGTTCTGCTCCATTTTCTGATCTCTTTTCACTGTTATCTGCTGTGCAGCCTCTGGAAATATATTCATGATCCCACTTGACTTTCTCATTGGCAAAATGGGAAGAATAATCCTTCCCGGGTTAGCTTGTGTTGTTACTGAGAAGATTCTTTGAGAATAGAGGTTGTGTGAGTTAATTGATTATTTCACAAAGAATTGGGAAATTTCATTTGCTCATGTAACTCAATCCTGAGAAGGCTACAGCCATTCTACTTTGGGCACCTGCTTTTCATTTCTCAGCTACTTTGTGTGCACAGAACTTTATCCTCAGAGTGAGAAAGCTGAGCCAGGCTTGCAGGAGCCTTCAATTGAACCAGAAAGGCAGCTTTTCTCCAATCTCAGAGAGAAAAATCCTGGGTTTTTTCTGGTCAGGTTCTGATTGCACAGGCCTGGCCACATGACAATTTGAGTATAGGAAAGGGAAAAACTGCAGTGGAGAAATGCTGCTACCTAAGGAAAGGAAAATGTTGTCATGAGATGGAGAGGACAGAAAACTGGGGAGACAAGTGGAATGAATGTCCCCTCTACCCTAAAAGCACTGCATTCATTCACCCAGGACACATGAATTGAGCACTTTCTCTCTGTCTAGCACTGGGGTGGGCATTGAGAAAATTGAGATGTGTGAAACATACTGCTCAGTGTCTCTCTTCCTATCTAGTGAGTAGGTTTTATAAATTAGCATCTGCTTTACGGATGCAAGCTGACATGTGCTAGTCTTCCTATCTTTCTACTTCATGGCTCAAGCTGTTTGTGGTAATGCTAGAGAGTAAGGGGAGATGGAACGAATGAAACAGAGAACAGAGCAGAACGTCACAGAAGCCAAGGATGTGTGTGCATGGGGTAACCATGCACAACCACAACAATAGGATTTGTTCATATGGTCTCATGTTATCTTCACATTTTGAGAGCAACGGTTAAAAGAGACTCTTCATGGCATATTTAGAGGTAAGGAAGCAGGGTTTGAAGGGAAGAATAGCATGACAAGAACTGGTGACAGTAGGGTTTGAGTTCAGATTTGTCCCACAAATATGTCACAGAGAGGGGCAGTGAATGATCATTCATCCTCATTAGAGAAACCATTGTTCACCATGCCTTTGAATGATCCAGAACTTTCTTGGAAAGAGTTTGGGGCCACAGTTGGGAGAGTGAAGCATTTAGTCTAGGATGAATAAATGGCAACCAGATAGAATAATTTTTTTTTTTTTGGTTTTTGGCCATACCTGGTGATGCTCAGGGGTTACTCCTGGCAATGCGCTCAGAAATTGCTCCTGGCTTGGGGGACCATATGGGATGCTGGGGGATTGAACCAAGGTCCGTCCTAAGCTAGCGCGCACAAGGCAGCTTACACCACCACTCTGGCCCCTAGATAAAATAATTTAGGAGAGCCAGAGAAATTGTACAGTGGGTAGGACATTTACCTTGCATGCAATCAACGTGGGTTCATTTCCTAGCACCACTTCTGGTCCACCATTTCCTTCCAGGAATGAATCTCTTAGCACAGAGCCAGGAGTTAACCCAAAACACCAGCAGGTGTGACTTCCAAAAACACAAAAAATTCAGGAGGCAGTTTGAATAATCCTTGCAGGGGGTTATGTGGGAGGATCTTACACAAACTCCTGTCTCCCTCTTCTAACCCACTCTTTCTCTTCTTTAACCTAACTCCAAGTGGCAGATTTATTCTTTTTAATTAACAGCCCAAATGCTGGGAAAAAGTCCAAATTCCAGTGTTCAGCCTCAGCCTTGCTGGATTTCCATGCTAAGGGGGAGAGGGGACAATGCCAGGAATAGTAATGAGTGGGGGTAGACCAGCTGGAGAGGTCGCACTCCTGGCCTGAATTTGGGGAGTCCCCACCCACTTCCTCTCATTCCAACCTGAACTTGCTTTCCGGGGCTCAAGCTGGGCTGGCCTTCGGGGAGGAGGAGAGGCCACCCAGTTGGGATGGGAGCACTTGACTTTGTTCTCAGTTCTCATGCTGTGTGACCTTGGTTAAACTACTTGACTTCTCTGATGAATATGAAATTCATCAGTAAAATAAAGAGGATTTAAAGTCCTCTCAGGTCCTAGTAGCTCTTAATAGCTCAGTTTTGATTTTAAGTATCTTCTAGGACAAAATGTCCTCCTTTCCTAATTTCTTCTTCAGGGCAATTCCTTGTGGTCCCAACCCGAGGAGTTGTCTCCTAGGTCTGTCTTTTGAATTGGAGCCTCCTGAACCCAATAGATCCATTGCCTTGTCTGAGAATCACAGAACCTTCTCTTCTGGCTTCTGTTCATCTTAGGCCTGTCCAGACTCCATGGGTCCTTGCTTGTTAGGAGCTCTAGACTCACCTGAGACTGTTCATTCCTTGCATACTGAGGATGACACAGCCTATTTCTAGTGTGTGCATAGGGGGCATGGTTAAAAGTCTTTGGGAGTCCATGAGGGAACATTAACCCAAAGCCTGATGCATTAAAAAACACAGGACCCTGGGGCCAGGAAGATAGCATGGAGGTAAGGCGTTTGCCTTCATGCAGAAGGTCGGTGGTTCGAATCCTGGCATCCCATATGGTCCCCCAAGCCTGCCAGGAGCGATTTCTGAGCATAAAGCCATAAAGCCAGGAGTAACCCCTGAGCGCTGCTGGGTGTGACCCAAAACAAAACAAAAAAACTAACCAAACAAACAAAATAAACACAGGACCCAACCACAACCAAAGGTTCACAGCCTCCTTTCTAGTCCCACTCCCTATGTGGATCCTTCCTGGTTTGGGGCAATGCCCAGAGGGAGGGTTTGCAGTAATTAGAGGTGAGCAGCAACCACCAAGGAAGGACTCTCAGTCCCTGGCTGAGACCAGTTTGTATGAAGCTCTTTAGAATCTAATTCAAAACTTCTCCTGTGGTGCTATCTCCTCATCCTCGACTTGGCTCTATCTTCATGCTGTGCAGAGATCATGCAAAATTATTCCACTAAAATCATCCAGCAGGAAAAGCAATGTGAGCAATCATGGTTTACTGCTGAGAAGCTGTGGCCTTAACCTAGGCTGGGCAGCAGGAGTCTGGTGGGCTTAAGATGCGGTTTGCTTCAGCGTTTTCCAGAGATGAGGAATACATCCCCCTCTGGGCTGCTGTCTTCCAGCAAGAGCTCAGCAGTGAATCTCAGAACCAAAGGATCAGGCAGCCTGGTTCCACTGCAGTCCCAGACCTGGCTGGGTGGCCTGTCAGGTCTTCAGGCTTTTCTGGGTTTTAGCTCTGTTGAAAGGCATTGCTGGCATGAGCAAAGGGTTTTGGAACTCCCAGACTTTGCTTCTGAGCTCTCAGAAACATGCCCCTCCTGAGATCTGGAGAGAAACGAGGATATAAAGGAGGAAATTAGAGCCAAGAATGGGAGAATAGGTAGAGGGAAGAGAAGGGGTTGTAGGAAGAGATCTAAGAGTAATGTCCTTTGGAGCATGGGTCACATGGGTGACATAACATGCTCATATGTGTATCTTCACCTTTGTCTAGAATGCTGTGAAGATTCAGAGAATCCTTATCAATGAATGTGTTCATTCCTCTTTCAACTGGATATATCAAACTTATTCATACATCTATTCATTCATCCATCCCCTATTTATTGATCTATAGATCCTCCATCAATTAATCACCCATCCATATATCCATCCACCAACCACCAACATCCCTACCTCTATATTCATCCATCCATCACCGCCCACACTCACCCACTCACCCATCCATCCATCCACCCACCCACCCATCCCTCCATCCATCCATCATCTATCATTTTATCTATCCTTTACCATTTATAGAATTAATACTCCATAGCAGGCTCTTTGCTAAGAATAAAGAAATGAATTATAAGGCTCTAAAAGTTTTTAAACTCAATTTTCTCTTCTGCTCTTTATATCCTTGGAGTTTGGCCCACTCATCTATTGAATCTCCCAGTTGGAAACTGCTACCTGTGCTCTGAAACCTTGTCTGCCTCCTTGCTCCACCCCAACTCTCTTCCTTTTAATTCACTTCACCTTCCATTATTTCTGACTTTGATCATTTAACTACCTGTTCATTCTCCAGCACCATTATCTCCCAACCAACGCAGGAGAAAGCCAGACTTTGGGAAGGGCTTGACTTCTTTTATCCTTAATTCCATGCCAGGATGGGGTATGAGGTGAGAATATGGAGCCAAACAGAGTTGTTTCTAAGTCTGTGATTCCCAGCAGTTGTACCAAAGGCAAGTTGCCTAAATTATAAGTCTTCTTTTGGAAAATAAAGGAGGTGTCAATACAGTTTCTGAATGTGGAGGAAATTGCTGAGTCAGGTAAGAAAGTCAAGTATCTCTGCGGTGCTTGCACACAATAGGGGCTCAGATGATCCCCCCCTCCTATATTTTCTCCTTCCTTCTTTCCCCCTTTTCTGTTCATAGCCACATACTTCCTGACTCTGAATGCAGAACTCAGAGAAGTGGGGTCAGCTGCCTCAGGTCTGGCATGGGAAGGAGATTGGCTATCTCATCCATGCTCTTGACCACAGGAAGAAACTTTGGTTGCCTCTAGTAGTTTACTTTTTCTCATCTTTTTTCATTTTTATAAGGAAATATTAACTATGAGACAAAAGACTCCCTGATGGGGATAAACCTAGAGAAGCCCAGGGGTCTTTAGTAATCAAGGTGAGAAGGAGGGGGCCTCTAGTTGAGCCCCAGGTAAGGGGGAAAGAAGAAGAAAGTGTTCTGTGATTGTCAAACTCCTTTCCCTTATTTAAAGTGTTGGGCAGAGAAGGAATGAGGTGGGTTAATACTTCTGTTATGGATCATTGACTTCTTAAATGGCGGAGGATAAGTGGGTAGGTGAGTAAATGGGTAAGTGGTACGTAGATGGATGGGTGAGAGGATGGGTGGATGGGTGAGTGGATAAATGGATGGATGGTGGATGTATAGGATGGGTAGATGGGATGGGTGAGTGGGTCAGTGGTGGACGGTAAGTGAGTAAGTGGGTGGATGGATGGGTAAGAGAATGGATAGGTGGGTGGATGTATGATGGGAGGATGGGATGAGTGAATGGAAGGGGAATAGTTTCTCAGGATCAGATCTCCTAGGTTAGGTGTAGGGGTACTATGCAGAGGCATCTGTACACACCATGGCTGGTTCTACCCTCACAGTCACATAAGGAATCTTTGTACCTCCAACCTTTTGAGGTCAGGCTTACTGGGGTCTGCAGGCCAGGGAACCCTGAGAGCTCTATTGTTCTTTGGCTATTATTCATAGAAACACCTGGTTCAGTTCACTCAGGGAAGATACATCAAAGACCCAGAGAAGTCACTGGATCCTCTCTGTTCACACAGCATCAAGTGAGCCTCAATGGAGGATATTCTCCTCTGGACCTCTCAGGGAGGTACGTGCCCCTAATCCTCATCCCAGTCTGGACCCCAGGAGGTAGGGAAGCAAAGATGACACCCACTTCCCATTTCTGGGTTTCTCCAGGTGATGCAGGTGTGGCTGTGAGAGCTTGCGACTTGGACGTCTTCAAGACTCAGGACCAGGTAGCAGGTACTTTTTTCTCTTAGGCTGTGAGCTGTGGGCGGGAGGAAGCATGATTCATGGCTTCTCTCTGGTGCTTAATAAGAACATGGCTATAAAAGTAACTGGCCATTTACCTCTGTGCGCTGGAAGGCCCCTTAGGGCCTGTCTGGCCTAGTCTGCTCCCTCTCTCCAGAAGAAACAGGGCGGGGGTTGAGGGGAGGCTCTCTTTTTAGCCTTAGCCTTAACCATATTCTCTTCCCCCTCCTCCCAAGAGTTGGCAGGCTCTTGGGGGAAGGAGTAGAAAGAGGTACAGCCTGGCTTAAGATCAAACATGATGGATTCAGTTCTTCATTCAATCAGGGTTTGCTGGGACCTACAGTCCCAGTGTTGGTGGTGAGGTGGAGGGAGGGGACCAGAATGGTCAATTAAGCATCCTGTCCTGGATGCTTACTGGAACTGGTAAGGGTTTGGGGTGCTCAGGAGGGAGCAGAACACAATGGGACAAAAGATGGGGCTGGGGTCCACAAGCCAGCAAGCCAGGAGGTTTATTGGGCTTTGGAGGGCCATGGGGAGGTCTTAGAATAAGACTGTGACAGGGACCCTGCTTTATCTTGGGGACTGTAAGAGGACTGGCACAGAAAGACTCATAGAAGGGATCAGGGAGTCGGGATTGTGATATGTTGAAGACTCCACACTGACTAGGAGTCAGCTTCTGCTGGATGTCAACTAGTATCACCCAAAATCTTTCCGAGAACCCCTTCCTTGCATTGTCTACTGGGTTTGAGCTGACATGGCAGGCTTTCCTGCATGCTGTCATCATGCCCCTGAGCCTACAGCCCACACCCCTATGCAGGCTCTGTCCCTGAAATGCCGCTGCCTCTTCCTTCAGGCTCCCTCAGATGTCTTTCTCCTGGCTTACTTCTTTTTACCTCAAAACACTTCTCTCTTCCTCTCGAGCCATTCTTATAGGACATAAATTCACCAACTAGAATTCTCTCCTTCAGCTCAGGGTGGAACCAACATACAGAAACATTTTTTTTCCTTTGGTCCCAAGACTAGATGTCAGTCCCATCTTTTTCCAAATCAGTGGGCTTATCAGACAGACAATGGGCAGATTATGGGCAAGACCAGATAATGTCCCAGTGGGAATTGTCACCTCCCAAGGGGTCAGGAGGTTGCTCTCTCTTGTCCTGCTCTTACACATACAATGCATACCCACACATTCACATGTACACACATTCTGTAAAAATTGCTTTATTGCTAACCTGCGTGGATCCACATAGCTTCACAGATCTTTTCTCGATTTTGTGGGAGAATGTTCTTTCTGGGGCTCATTGAGGATTGAATAAATGAATACACACAGAGTACTTAGAATATGACCTAGGAGAGGGTAGAAACTCAAGCATCAGTGCTTTGTTACTTTCAAGCCACCAAGATATGAAGTGAACTTTTCAAGACTACTTTGCTGAGAAATGTGGTCATGGAAGGGACTCATACCACTTCCTGGAACCTCAGCTCCTAGCCTTTCAGGGTGCCTTATGGCCTCTCCCACAGAAGCCCCCCTTCCTCCCTCATGGCGGTGATGTCTGCCTAATACCCTGGCAACACTGCTGTGAATGAGGTCACATTTAGTGACTTGGAGATCAGTCCTAAGATCGGATTTCTGTGTCATCTAACAATGAACCAACCCCAGTGAGCAAGGGTGCTCAGTCCTGACGTTTGCTGCTGAGTCAACCAAGACCAGCCCTGAAAGCTGCTACTCTCAATGCACACTGAGTAGCCCATTCCATACCCACCTCAGTCCTGTTTCTTCTAGCTACCCCCACTGGGCTCCTTGTGCCTTCACACCACACTTTGCTTTAGAGGTTTTTCTCAGGGACCAGGACTATTTCCCATCAGATATTAGGTTTCTAAGGCTAGTCTGGTTCTCTGATTCAGAGAAGGTGGTGTGAGGTCTCCCAATATGTTAAGGGCCATTTTGTGGACTGAGCCATAATAAAATTCAGTAATAGAGTTCAGTAATAGAGCATTTGCCTTGCATTTATTGCCTGGGTTCAACTGCTGATACTGTAAAAAAATGTTCAGCAGCAAAGCATTGGGCTCCTATTTGATGCTACCAGTTTTTGACTGTCAGAAAACTCTGAAGATGGGGCCGGAGCAGTGACATGGAGCTGTAAGGCACCTGCCTTGCTGGCTGTAGCCTAGGACGGACCGCAGTTCGATCCCCCGATATCCCATATGGTCCCCCAAGCCAGGAGCCATTTCTGAGAGCATGGTCAGGAGTAACCCCTTAGCATCATTGGGTGTGGCCCAAAAAACCCAAACCAAACCAACAAACAAAAAACCTCTGAAGCTCTTTGAGGTTCAAGTTTTTTATTTGCAAAAGGCACAAGAATAATGCCTTCCATGCTAGCCTATTTATTTATTTATTTATTTGGCAGTACTTAGGTCTTACTTCAGTCCTGTGCTTAGGGATCATTCTTGGCAGTGCTCAGGGATGTGGGGATTAAACCTGAGTTGTCCACATGCAAGGCAAGTATCTTACCCACCACACTATTGATCTAGTCCATCATCATCATCATCATCATTTTAGTGTTGGAGATGGAATCCAGGACCTCACACATACAAGGCAAGCTCTCTATGACTGAGCCACATCACCAGCTTTCTGTTTTGCTTATTTGGATGATGGAATGAGCAATCACCACCTGCAAGGGCCTGACACAGATGTTCCATATAGGCTGGTTTCCCTCCCCCACTCTATGAACTCAGAAGAGGCCATTGAATGGAGGAAGGGCTGAATAGGTGAGACAATATAGAAAACCCAGCAAAAGATCCAAAGTCAGGAGCTGCCCAATCGATGCAACCGCAGAATCAGACCATGCTATCATTGCTTAACCAATTTTGCAGGGGAAAAATTTTCAGAGGATAGCTACAAATGAAAAACAAACAGAGCAAAACCAATACTCATCTATCTAAAACTAGTTTGCTGTCAGATGAGGTGGGGGGGGAGGCAGTCTCCTCTGCCCAAGAACCTGTCGATTCCAACTGCGTGGTGAGTTGTCAGGCAAGAGAGATTGTGAGTAGCTCTGTCTTTTTTAGCCCTGGAGGATGAGAGAGGAGAGGAGGGATTTCAGTCAGAGAAGAAAGAGGGACTTCAGCTGGCCAGACTGATAGAAGCATTGGGTCACTCCACAGATTGCTGGGTGAGCCTCCCATGTTGGGCCAGGGGAACTTTGCTTAGTTCAAAAAGAACTTTCTGGCTCTGTCCAAAGATCCAGAGTAGCCAGAAAAGTTTCTCTATTTATTAACTGAGGCATGAATACCGGGCAAGGGAATCCATGACTTACTGTGTAAGTTGTGTTCTGCACAAGGACTCCAATAGGTACATGGCTGCTGAAATCTGATGTGCTTCCTGGAGGAAGCAATATGACTCCCACCCCCCAGTTTTAAAGAAAGACACTGTTAATAGTGCCCTCATCTTTGGATGATGTGGAGAAGTTTCTGGCACTGGAAATAAGTTTGCGTGGACTCAGGTTAGTGGGAAGGGAGGGAGAAGACTTTTTTTTTTTTTTTTTGGTTTTTGGGCCACACCCGGTGACGCTCAGGGGTTACTCCTGGCTATTCGCTCAGAAGTCGCTCCTGGCAGGCACGGGGGACCATGTGGGGAACCGGGGGATCGAACCGCGGTCCGTCCTAGGTTAGCGCAGACAAGGTAGGCACCTTATCTCCAGCGCCACCGCCCGGCCCCGGGAGAAGACTCTTTATATCAACCCAGAAGGCTAAGCATTTCGGAAAACCTATCATATGGCCTCATTTCTCTTTCATACTTAAAACTATGAACATGCCTAAGAACACGGCCATGTCCTCATCATTTTGTGATCATCCAAATATATCCCAGACAGGGCACTAGGCACTAGTGACTGTTGATCAAATGAATCTGGGATCTGGGGTGTGTGAAAAAGAAGGACTGAGAGGAATGGAGATGAAAAGAAGGGAAAGAAAAGTGAGCGAAGAGAATGAATGGAGAATACAGCTCATCAGGAAAGCAAGAACTAGGCAGAGGAGATAGAGTGATGCTAAATGGCTGCAGAGGAAGGGAGGAGGAGCTAGGAGACCTTGCAGGTTTGAGATGAGGAAGTTGGGACTTTAGGGGTTCTTGCTTCTGATTTTCAGGGCACCATCTGGCCTTGGTGGACTGAAGCCATCAACAGGTCCAGGATATTCCCAGCAGCCTTCTTCAGGGCCAGTGTGATACAAGGGACCTTACCCATGTATTACAAACAAGGGACCAGGGGCCTCTTGAAAACTCTCTTTCCTATGCTTCTTCTTAAAGGAAGAAGCTTTAAAGAGCTGTGGGAAACTTGTCATCTGTGCTCCTGCAGGCCCTAGTATTAAAGTTACTCTTCTCGCTGTGGGTCCAATCATTTTATCATCAGCTTGGGTTTATGGGAATAATTCAGAGGAGCCTCAGGCCAAAGCTTTACTCCTGGCTTTGGTTGCCTTGTTCAGCTGCAACTCTTGAAATGTGGGGTTTTGGAGAAGTTAGTAATCATCCTTGACCCTCAATCTTTTCAGTAGTAGATGGTTTTTTTTAGAGGGAACAAAAGCTCAAAGATGCGTCCTTAGGGCATATCAACCACTCTCTTTTCCTTCTACCTTTTCTGAGTTCCCTAATTCTTCTCTCCTGTGTTTTCTCTCAACAGGTTTTTGTGCTTCCTCTGGGTATATGAGGACACTTGAAGAGTTTGTGACCCCTTTCTTCTTGCCCAGAAGGAGAAAGAGTAAAGGGCTCCTGGTGAGAGAGAAAAGTCTTTTTTTTATTTTTTAATCCATCTCCCACTGTCCACTCCCAAAAGTTCTGGAGGCATTTGTTGAGGCCTTCACACAGGAAATGAGAGCATCAGGGCTGAGGAAGAAGAGCTGGATTCAAAATCTCTCTGCTCTAGGGTGAAATTCCTATTGTGTTTTGCACATAGTGCAAAGGTCCCACCTGGGCATCATGCAGAAAACTCCAAGGGAGTCCAAGGAATAGGGAAAGAGAAATGCTTGGAGAAAGTGTGGAAAATTCTTCTTTTTCCTTTTCCTCCTTTCTCCTCTTGCCCGGAATTCTGAGAATGCTTGGCAGTGTGGATGGAAGCAGTAAAATCAGTAGAAATGATGACTGGTGAGCACCAAAATAGCCAACTCTCTCTTTTGAATTTTGGAGCACATCTATTGGTGTTCAGGAATTACTTCTGACTCTGAGCTCAAAATTTTTCCTGGTAGGCTCAGGGGATGATATGAGATGCCATTAATAGAATCTCGGTCATCTGCGTGCAAGGCAAATCCTTACCCTTGCTCCAGGTCAAGTGCCTAAGTTCTTGAGGGTTAATACTTCCCCATCTGAGCTGTGGTTCCAAGAGGACAGAAGATTTTCCTTCCTTCCTTCCTTCCTTTCTTCCTTCCTTCCTTCCTTCCTTCCTTCCTTCCTTCCTTCCTTCCTTCCTTCCTTCCTTCCTTCCTTCCT